>JZKD02S1908414.1:182383-220377 GCA_000966675.3 Picea glauca
ACCTGGATTAGTCCAAAACCCTAATTCCTTAACCGGAAATAGAAAACCATCGGCTAAAAACCATGTGCCGAAAAACCACCTAATATCATGTGGTCCCGGAAATATGTCGTCCCGGAAATATGTCGGCCCGGTGAAAATATGTCGGCTCGAAACCGACGAAAATATGTCGGCCCAAAATTTTTTTTTCGGGGGCGCTGCCCCTGAACCCCCATGTGGGGGGCTCCTCTCGCACCCCCACCTCTTACCCCCCTGCGTGCCCGACGCAGGCGCTCAGACACTACTACTCATGCAAAGAATATAACACATACCCAACACTTCTTCTGTTTTAGAATACACCAGGATATCATCGATAAATACTACTACGAACTTGTCTAAGTACTGGCTGAAAATACTGTTCATCAGACACATAAACGTGGTTGGTGTGTTAGTGAGCCCGAAAGGTATAACTACAAATTCATAGTGTCCATATCTTGTTCAAAAAGCTATTTTGTTTATGTCCTCATCCTTTATCCTAACTTGATGATAACCAGATCGTAAATCCAACTTTGAAAAGATCTTGGCCCCACCTACTTGGTCGAACATAATATTTATTCTTGGTAAGGGGTATTTTTTCTTAATAGTCATTTTACTTAGTTGTCTATAATCAATGCATAGTCTTAGAGTACCGTCTGTCTTTTTCAGAAAGAGGACGGGTGCCCCCCATGGTGAAACGCTCGGTTTGATATACTCTTTATCCAACAATTTCTGTAATTGTACTCTTAATTTTGTCAGTTGTGGTAGAATCATTCGGTAAGGTTCCTTTGAGATAGGGGTTGAACCCGGTAGTATGTCTATGGAGATATCTATTTCCCTTCTAGGAGGTAATTCTGGTATCTCATCTACAAACATGTCTCTAAAATCACGTAGGACAACAAAGTCTTCTAACTTTGGCTTATCTACTTTTTCTAATAGATTCATTACTTAGATGGCATAAAATTGACATCCCTTTCTCATACATTTCTTGAGTTGCATAGTTGAAACTTGTCTGACTGATACAGGTTTTGGTATACCTTGGGTTGTTCTAGTAGTGCCAAAATCATCTTTATAGTTAAGTAACTTTGTATAACAATCTAGTATTGCTTTGTGTTTCTCCAACCAGTCCATCCCGATAATCATATCATAAGATCCTAGTTGTAGGATGTTCAGATTTGTCCTTATATTTTGACCATCTAGGCTGAACTCAAAATCAGAAATAAATTCAACTACTTTCCTTTTAGTTCCTATTGCTAGTTGTACCAGCCATGGTTTTTCATGCTTGAATTTCTTAAGTTTGTTCATCTCTACTACATAAGGAGTAACATAACTTAACGTAGCTCCATGATCAATTAAGACAGAGATTCGAGAGTTATTGATTTTAACTTCGATCTCTACCACCGAGGACTGGTGGTCAGCTTGTCGGCCATCTATGGCTACATTTATCCAATGCAAGATTTTGCCCATGTCTCCCACCATTGAGGCTTCCTACAAATTATGAATAGCAGTTTTGTTTGCTGAATTTAAATGTGGATAGTTCCTCCTTAGACGAGGCTCTCCACATTCCCAACACTTTAATGGCTCACAGAGGCTGTCCCCAAACTTCTTTGTCCCCGGGTTTACCGGTTTACTATTGCCTTGAGTATTCGGATAATTGGAATGGTAATCCTTTCTTGGAAAACCTTTTGCTGCATTTTGATAAGGAGTTGGCTGGTATCCCTTCTTCTCCTGGTTCATTCGATCTTGTTTCTTATCCTTCCAGGTTTTGGGAAACTCTCCTCACTGTTTATTCTAGTCATAGCACATTCGTTCTTTCCTGAACACTTCACTCAAGGATTTGGGGTTGTCAAACTCAATTATGTCCCTATAGGACTGTGGTAAATAACTTAAGAACTGCTGGATTTTTACCTTATCCTCCCATATGTATGGTACGAACCTTAGTAGTTCCATAATATTATTTATGAGGTTCTCCATCGTCATTTGTCTGAGTCATAACTCGTAAAATTCTTTGGTTTTCCTTTCATAATAGCTTTCAGAAAGGTATTGTTTCTTGAAATACTTCTTAAAGTCGGACCATTCCATCTGTTTCTCCTTTAGGCCCTTGGCTAATTTCAGGTCTTGCCACCATATGATGGCCTTCCCTTTCAGATTGTAGATGGCCATTCTGACCTTCATATTACTGGAATAATTGTAAATTTGGAAGTATTTTTTTATGTCCAGCCACCATGCTTCGACTTATTCTCCTGTCCTGGATTCTCCATCAAAGGTAGCTGGTTTAATCTTTTTAAATTCTCCTTCAAGGTGGTCTATTTGTTTTCTTTTCCTATCTGTTTTAGTTTTGTCCTCAGCTGAGGGTGTACCTTCAGACGAGTTGTCTCCTTTTTCTATTTCAGGCCCATAATTCTTGGAGGCCCTTTTGCTGACCTCTTCATCTTGGTTCTCATCCTTTGGGATTTTCTTGGTCACTATACTGCATAACAGGACTTCATTTATCTCTTGTTGTTCTTTCTTCATTTTCTGATTGTCTTCTTTGAAGACTTCCAGCTCAACGATAAGATTCCTCACTGTTTCTAGTACTTTCGTAGGAGAGATTCTGTCACTATTATGTTTTGGATCTCCATGAGGTCCCTGCGCTAGATTTCCTTCTATTTTGATTTCCGCATCTTCCTTAGCTGCCATAATTGACATGAAATAGAAAAAAAATTATGTTTGTACAAAGGAGTTTTGTTAGTTTATCAGTAGTAAGAAAATATATATATGTGCCAAAATTCTAGTGTGGCCCTGTTCAAGGCCCAGTGTTCCAAACTCGCTCTAATACCATATGTAATAGACCTCAAAACTGTCAAATAAATTTTTTTTTTTATTTCTTTATACATTCACCTTTGAATGGGATCATCATTAAAAAAAAGGGGTCCTGGATGACGTTGATTAAATTTTCTACCCAATTTAACCTTTGAAACATTATTTCAAGTTTTGCTTACTCCATGCTTCACCACTCACTTATAATCCTGCAAACTATGTTTATTTTCATACCAATATAAAATGTATATCTCCATATAGTTTCTCTTACCACTATGAAGGAATTTGGGACTTAGTCCTATGCGAAACCTTAACCACTTGATCAAAGGAGTCATGTAAGAAAATAAAGGTAAAGGGGCAAGTTATACCCCTCTGCGAAAATGTTTGAATTCATAAGGAAGTGGTTGGGGTAAGTACTTCCCTATTTAATATTGATGTAACGATTATTTGAAAATCAATAGCCCGTGCTAGCCACCTCTCTCATATGGATTTCCGACTAAAAATTACCTTAACGAGGTTGGTGTTAGTTAGGTTAAAACTTACCTTAAATGTGCAGGTGCTTCTTCATCCGTAACCCATTAATTGAACTGGTAGGAACAAGTCATTCGAGAGTTAAACCCTGAATCGACCATTAATGGACCCTGATGTGTGCAAGAGTCGAGGCCATCACCTGACCCTTCGTCCATTGTGGATGCGCCAACTTCCCGTCTTCACATGTCTAACCCTTTGTTTGTACTAGCGACATTTAATTTACACAGTAAGGATTTTCTTTGGGTTATAGCGGTTCATTTTGGTAATGAGTAAATTCACAGAGGATTTGGTTTTGCGACTCTGAAATGTTGTCGAAGGAAAACTAGGGAACTTCCATGATGGAGGCAATATCTTCCAATCAATCTCCTGGTAAGATTTGTGCTCTCACTGTAACATTTGACTGTTATTAAATTAATTCCTCATTACTGAAACTCAACAGAGGGATTCTGGTTTTCCTCCCCACAGTGGATAGCTCTTCTTGTCACACTCTCACCCTTCGTTCTATTGTTTCCTTAGGGCTTTCAAGGGTTATTCGTAAGTAGTGTGCCTTTGTGCTTGTCATTCCCACTTGCACTATGTTGTATCATTGTTTTGGGGAAGCCTTACTGTAATGCAATTTAGTTTTCCAGGGTTAGCAAACTGATAGATAGTCGGTTTTGTCAATGGTCTCTGTCATATTTGGGTAGTCTCTGTATAATGACTAAATATCATTTCCTTATCCTGGCTCTGTCTACCCACCTCGATGAGTTTCTTCGACTATACCCTGTCCTGACTAAAACCCATAACCCCATTGAGGAGAATGAATAACCATTCATAACTTCCTCCTGTGGAACCCAGATTAGTGATACCTCTCGGGTTAAAATTTCTATATCATTCCACAGACAATGGTTTGTCGGTTTGTAGGGTCTTGGCCATGGTTTGACCATTGGGAGGAGGGTATGCATCTTACTCCGTGGTGTAAAGTAAAATTTTCCTTTCTTTTAAGCAGGTTCCTTTGTTTTTTTTTAAAGATAATAAGTATCTTCATACTATCAGTGTATAGGCTCACAAAACTCATGTTTATATAAATATATGTTTGCAACTTGTATGTTCCTCTGCATAAATGTATGAAATTTTACCTTTGTTTAATGTTTGCTCGATTTGATGTCGGAATTCCTATACTTTTATGAAAGCGCATTGCTTATGAAAGCATATCTTTTATTCTAGATACTTTAACTAATGATAGGGCCCTATTTGTTGCGAGGGTACCCATCATCTTGATCGCATTCACTCCTCCCCTTTCAATGGTCGCTATTCCGAATGGAATCCTACCTATGGAGAATCAAATATAAGTAAAAGATTACATCCAATCATTATCTTGTATGTTTGATAAAAGAAAGACTTCGAGTTCGGTGAGACCTATATTCCATGACTAACTGAATGCTTCACCTCTTTTGCAGGTCAAAGTGGAAAATGGCTCTGGATCTAAATCGGGTCTTGCTTATAAAGGTAATCTGGTGTATATTACGAGAACTCTTGAAAGATATGGAGAAGACCTAGTGGTGTTGGGTTATTACCCTGGCATTCTTGGCATACGACTGATACCAAATCATTAGATGTACATAATTTATTTTTAAACAAGGGTTGCAAATTTCTTTCTTTATTGAGGTTTGTTGTTAGTCTCTGCATAGCGATACTCCAGACATAATTTATATTGGGTAACGCAACAGAAGTAGAATACACAGTGAATCGATTTCAATGAAAACCTTACTTGTGTTAGTTGCTAATTAAATTGTTTTCCTTTAGAGTAAGTCTTGTGGTTGTGGTTATACGTATAGACTCCTGAAGTAAGCATGATTATGTGCGTACTATATAAATGTTTGTATTTACCTAAGTTTTCCCAGCGTAATCATTCTATGTTGTTGAAGTCAAGGCTTATATAGTTTAATGTCTGACCCATGACTGTGAGACTGCACTACCAAACAAAAATGAATCTAATACTTCTGAAATTTATTCCAGATCTCCTTAAGGGTTACACCCAACTTCTAATCTGCCACAGACTTTTGGTTGTGGAAAGGGTAGACCACTCTTGGAATATAGAATGCATAAAATCTTATGATAGATGGAAATTTCCACGATTTTACTTTCGATTTTAGCGTCTGATAAACAAAAAGGGTTTTCCATATTTCTTTAACTTTCAAAATTTTGCCATTCTTTACACAACTACAATTTCATTTGCATGTTGCATACGATTGATCAGTAAAAGTCATATAATATAGAGAAGAAAATGTATAACATATCAACCTTTCTGATGTAGATAGTTTATTTTCGGTTTATGGTTTCCAAATGTATATATATATGTATAATATATCAATACACAGGTGATTGATCCATAAGAGTTTTGTTGTCCTGTATTTCTCTTCAATTCTTAAATGTATTAGAAAGGAAGTTTCTGTTAACGGGCACGATTATTTTGAATTTTAACTCTGGCAATAAATCTAAACATTGTTTAAGTACAGGTTTACTCAACTCCGATTGCTCAAAGTTATATCTGTTTATAATCTCAGTCACAGGAATAAACCTATACCTATACAAATCGGTTCTCTTCAAGCATATTAATACACAGATCATCCTAAATAACATTTTGACTATAGATTTAAACATATCTCGTAGATGGATCTGTTCTTTTAAGTTCAATTGTATACAGATAATTTTTCCTAGTATTCTAGATTTCGGGAGGGAACCAATCCAGAATTTAGACGGTGATTGTAAATTTCATTCGATGAATAGATGTCAACCATGGAGAAATTATTTCAACTTAGAAAAATTCGATGCATAATATCATTTACACACAAAAACATCCAAGAACAAAGAAGGGAAAGGTTTACATATCTGAAGCATCTTGCGGGAAGACAAAGGGAACAACCACATTCCTCCCAATCGTAGAATAAGGTAGCCAAAACACTTGCCCGATTCACCCCCTAGCCGGACCATGAATCCATTAGGGCGAAATTGGAAGACTCCTCCTCAACAATGTACTTCGCTTTCCACAGATTCCTCTTTCCTCACACTCACTTCGTAGTGTTCATAACAACAAGGGAAAATAATCAATAGTCTCCTTTCCCAGCATACTTGGCAGCATCCTGCCTCCTCACATATGCTCTTTATTCATCAAGAAATCCTTTTCCCTAGGTCTTTTCCCTCCCATGGGAATTTTTGCAGATTTCTAAATCCATGATTTCCAGGGGTTGCCATTGGCCAAATCTCTGATTTTCCACTTGTAATAATCAACCCAGAAGTAGTTCCAATAGGTTCCCCACTCATGGAGTCATGGTCAACTGATTTTTTTAACATGGTTGTTCCATTTGTCCTCCTGTAATCAATATAAAATATTATGTTTTAATACAAGTGTGATAGTCAAATAGTTAGTTGGGTCAAATCAGATCTCTTCCCAACAATCATAATAGTTAATTACAATTATTAAATTCAAAATTCGGAATTTCCATAAAAGGCAAAAATTTTCCAAATTTGAATTTACTAAAAATGGAATAATTTTCCAACAATTTAAATTTCAAAAATACTTTATTTTGGGATGTCACATCCTTTCCCCCTTCAATAAAACATTGTCCTTAATGTTCGTTCCTTTATTGGAACAGGATTGGATGAGATCTCCGTAGATCTCCCTCCAACTCCCACGTGGCCTCTTCAGGACTAAAGTGCTTCCATTGCACCTTTACCTAAGCGAAGGCTCTGTTCCGAAGTGTTATTTCTCTCCGGTCCAGAATACGCAGGGGTTCCACCTAGAACTCACCTTCGAGTTCCACCTGCACCAAGTTCCATCAATCATATGAGTAGGGTCATGAATATACTTTTTTAACAAAGAAACATGAAATACATTATGAATTCTTAGATTAGCTGGGAGTGCGAGTTGATATGCTACGAGTCCAATTCAAGTTAATATCTTGAAGGGACCACAAAACTTGGGTGCCAGTTTGGCACAGTTTCCTAACTTTAACGATCTCTTTTGGGCTTTGACCTTCAAATAAAAATGGTCCCCTACTTGGAATTCCAAGTGTCTTCTTTTCTTATCTGCATAGCTTTTCTGTCTGTCTTGTGCGTCTTTCAAGTTTTGTTGTACTTTTCTCACCATGTTCTCCATTTCTTGGAGCATCTCTGGTCCAACCATCAGTCGGTCAGCCGGGTTATCCCAACTAATTGGAGTCGTACACTTTCTGCCATATAGTATTTAGAAAGGGCTCAACTTGGCCGAAGTTTGGTACCCATTGTTATACGCAAATTCTACCAAGTGCAGATAGTCTTCCCACTTGTTTGGTTTTTCTCTTACGTACATGCGGAGCATATCCTCCATGATTTGGTTTGTCCTCTTAGTCTGTCCATCCATCTGTGGGTGATAACTCATACTGAAATTCAAATTAGTAATTAGCCTTGTAAACAATTCCTTCCAAAAAGCGGATGTGAATTTTACATCTCTATCTGAAATCACCATTTTAGGAATACCATGCAGTCTAAAAATTACTTTCATGAATATTTCAACAATGTTTATAGCTTTAAAAGTAGACTTTATAGGAATAAAGTGTGCAGACTTACTGAGTTTATCGATTACAACCATGATAGAGTTGTTTTGTTTCTAAGTTTTAGGCAAACCTGTTATAAAGTCCAGCGATATGGTCTCCCATTTCCATTCTGGTATCGGTAATGGTTGTAATAGGCCCATTGGATGCTGGTGCTCGACCTTAACCTGCTGACAATCTTGGCACCTAGCCAAGTATTCTGTTGTTTCGCCCTTCCTATTAGGCCAGTAAAATAGTTTTCTAAGTGCTGCTATTATTTTATGGTAACCTGGATGACCAAAATACGACTTCTTATGCACTTCGTCCAAGACTGTTACCTTTAATTCTGCTGAGTCTGGTATGTAAAGTCTATTTTTAAATCGTAATAGTTCCTTCTTGTTGATACTTAGATCTGGTTTGTTTGAGTTTGCGATATTGTTTTGTAATTCTTCCATCATCTTAGTGTAATTTTCGTCATTAATACATGTCATCCTTATTCTTTGTTCCAGATCACTTTCTGCCCTGCTGATATTTATCTCAAATAACCCATGGACTCTTCTGCTTAGAGCGTCTGCTACTTTATTTTCTTTTCCCTTGATATGTATGACTTCGAAGTCGAATTCGTTCAAGAAGGCTAGCCATCTGGTTTGCCTTGCATTGAGCTCTAGTTGGATAAATATATATTTTACATCGCTATTATCCATCAGTAGTAGAAACTTTCTTCCCATTTTGTAGTGTCGCCACATTTTTAAGGCGTGTATTACCGATGCCAATTCTAAGTCGTGAGTGACATAATTTTTCTCATGTTCTTTTAATTTCCGAGACTCATAACAAATCACGTGTCCTTCCTGAGTTAGGACACCACCTAGTCCTTCTTTACTTGCATCAACACATACTGTGAAGTCTTTATCTAGGTCTGCTACCTTCAAAATGGGTGCAGTTGTCAATAATTCCTTCAGCTTGTTAAAACTATCTTGACACTTCTGCGACTAGTTAAACTTGGTCCCTTTCTTTTGTAATGACGTGATAGGATAGGATATCTTGGAAAACCCTTCTATATATCTGTGATAATATCCGATGATTCCCATGAATGACCGGATATATGCCACATCCTTTGGTACCGGCCATTCCATAATGGATTTTATCTTTTCTGGGTCTATGACAATGCCTTCTGCTGAAATTACATGTCCTAGATATTGTATTTCCTTTTGATAAAAGTCACACTTGTCAAATTTGGCATACAATTGGTGTTTCCTCAATGTTTGAAAATCTATTCTTAAGTGTTCCTCATGTTCTTCCTTCGTTTTAGAATACACCAGGATATCGTCGATAAATACTACTACGAACTTGTCTAAGTACTGGCTGAAAATACTATTCATCAAGCACATAAACGTGGCTGGTGCGTTAGGGAGACCGAAAGGTATGACTACAAATTTGTAGTGTCCATATCTTGTTCGAAAAGATGTTTTGTTTATGTCCTCGTCCTTTATCCTAACTTGATGATAACCAGATTGTAAATCCAACTTTGAAAAGATCTTGACCCCACCTACTTGGTCGAATAGATCATTTATCGTTGGTAAGGGGTATTTGTTCTTAATAGTCATTTTGTTCAGTTGTCTATAATCGATGCACTGTCTTAGACTGTCGTCTTTCTTTTTCACAAAGAGAACGGGTCCCCCCCATGGTGAAACGCTCGGTGTGATATACTCTTTATCCAACAATTCATGTAATTGTACTCTTAATTCTGTCAGTTCTGGTAGACTCATTCGATAAGGTGCCTTTGAGATAGGGGCTGAACCTGGTAGTAGGTCTATGGAGAAACCTATTTTCCTTCTAAGAGGTAATTCTGGTATCTCATCTACAAACATGTCTCTAAAATCACGTAGGATAACAAATTCTTCTAACTTTGGCTTATCTACTTTGTCTAATAGATTTGTTACTTGGATGGCATAAACTTGACATCCCTTTCTCATACATTTCTTGAGTTGCATTGTTGAAACTTGTCTGACTGATACAGGTTTTGGTATACCTTGGGCTGTTCTAGTAGTGCCAAAATCATTTTTATAGTTAAGTAACTTTGTATAACAATATAGTACTACTTTGTGCTACTCCAACCAGTCCATACCGATAATCATATCGTAAGATCCTAGTGGTAGGATGTTCAGATTTGTCCTTATATTTTGACCGTCTAGGCTAAACTCAAAATTAGAAATAAATTCAACTAATTTCCTTTTAGTTCGTATTGATAGTTGTACCAACCATGGTTTTGCGTGCTTCAGTTTCTTAAGTTTGTTCGTCTCTACTACATCAGGAAAAACATAACTTAACGTAGCTCTAGGATCAATTAAGTCAGAGATTCGAGAGTTATTGATTTTACCTTCAATCTCTACAACCGAGGACTGGTGGTCAACTTGTCGGCCATCTATGGTTGCATTTATCCGATGCAATATTTTTCCCATGTCTCCCACCATTGAAGCTTCCTGTAAATTATGAATAGCATTTCTGTTTGTTGAATTTAAACATGGACAGTTCCTCCTTAGATGAGGCTCTCCACATTCCCAACACTTTAATGGCTTGTGGAGGCCGTCCCCAAACTTCTTTGTCCCCGGGTTTACCGGTTTACCACTACCTTGAGTATTCGGATAATTGGAGTGGTAATCCTTTCCTGGAAAACCTTTTGCTGCATTCTGATAAGGAGTTGGTTGGTAACCCTTCTTCCATTGGTTCATTCGATCTTGTTTCTTATCCTTCTAGGTTTTGGGAAACTTTGCTTGTTGTTTATACTGGTCATAACACATTTGTTCTTTCTTGAACACTTCACTCAAGGATTTGGGTTTGTCAAACTCAATTCTGTCTCTGTAGGACTGTGGTAAACAGCTTAAGAATCGCTGGATTTTTACCTTATCCTCTCAGATGTATGGTACGAACCTTAATAGTTACAGAAATTTATTTATGAGGTCCTCCATCGTCATCTGTCCGAGTCATAACTCAGAAAATTATTTCGTTTTCCTTCATCATATCTTTCAAAAAGGTATTGTTTCTTGAAATACTTCTTAAATTCAAACCATTCCATCTGTTTCTCCTTTAGGCCCTTGGCCAATTTCAGGTCTTGCCACCAGATGTTGGCCTTCCCTTTCAGATTGTAGATGGCCATTCTGACCTTCATATTACTGGAATAATTGTAGATTTGGAAGTATTTTTTGATATCCAACAACCATGCTTTGGCTTCTTCTCCCGTCCTACATTCTCCATCAAAAGTAGTTGGTTTAATATTTTTAAATTCTCCTTCAAGGTGGTCTATTTGTTTTCTTTTCCTGTCTGTTTTAGTTTTGTCCTTAGATGAGGGTGTACCTTAAGATGAACTGTCTCATTTTTCGGTTTCAAGCCCAAAATTCTTGGAGACCCTTTTGCTGACCTCTTCATCCTGGTTCTCTTCCTTTGGACTTTTCTTGGCCACTATACTGTGTAGTAGAACTTCATTTATCTCTTGTTGTTCTTGTTGTGATTTTTTTAATTTCTCATTGTCTTCTTTGAAGACTTGCATCTCAATGATAATATTCCTCATTGTTTCTAGTACTTCCGTAGGAGAGATTCTGTCACTATTCTATTTTGGATCTCCATGAGGTCCCTACACCGGATTTCCTTCTATTCTGATTTCCGCATCGTCCTAAGCTTCCATAATTGACATGAAACAAAAAAAAGTTTATGTTTGTACAAAGGAGTTTTGTTAGTTTATCATCAATAAGAATATATATATGTGTGTGTGTGTGTGTGTGTGTGTGTATATACATATATATATGCCAAATTTCTAGTGTGGCCCTGTTCAAGGCCCAGTGTTGTAATGTAACGACCCTAGTTGGATAAATGTTTAAGAAATTATAAAGTAAAACTAATTAGGGGATTAATTGTGTTAACAAGGTATTAATTAAACAAAGATGATTTAATGATATTAATTAAGTAAGTTATTAATTAATTAAAGGTTATAATTGTGANNNNTTAATTAATAATTTAACTACAAATTACATTTAATAACATGAGTAATAGATTTAATAGATTAATAAGATATATTATAAAAAGGTTACATACCCAACAAGGGATAACCTATTAATCCCGAGAGGATAAAATATTAAAGGAAGGGATAAGGGGCATTTATGGGGGGGTAGGTAAGGAAGTAAAAGGAAAGTCGGTGAAGGAGGGATAAGGAAGGGAAGGAGTTTGATGGGAGGATTATTCGACGAAGGTTGGGGATGGATTTTGGGAGCTCTGGGATTTGCAGAGAGGGAGGTGAAATTTTGTGAGTGGGATTGATACAATGCACCGGAGTTGCTGGGGTTTTGGGCACGGGGGCCAGGATATCCATTGATATCCTGGAGCTAGGGAGCTACCTAGTTGGTAGGGAGGAACGAATTTGGGCATTGTTCATAAGATATCAAGGAGGCAAGCTGCAGACAAAAAGGAGGGATAATAGCATCAGGTTCAGGTATTTATTTAAATTTATGCACTGTTTTTTCATTATGATTAATTAATTTGATTATTATTGATATATTTGATTGCGAATGTGCTAAATGAAGGTAACTTTTAAATTTTACTGCTATGTTTAAAATAAATGGTTGTTTACTTAATTTGGCTCTTACATGTAAACTCACTTTGATACCATATGTAATAGACCTCAAAACTGTCAAATAATAAAAGAAAATCTTTCTTTATACATTCACCTTTGAATGGGATCGTCATTAAAAAAAAGGGGTCCTGGCTGACATTGATTAAATTTGTACCCAATTTAACCTTTGAAACATTATTTCAAGTTGTGCTTACTTCATGCTTCACCTCTTATAATCCTGCAGACTATGTTTATTTTCATACCAATATAAAAATTATATCTCCATATAGTTTCGCTTACCACTATGAAGGAATTTGGGACATAGTCCTATGCGAAACCTTAACCACTTGATCAAAGAAGTCATGTAAGAAAATAAAGGTAAAGGGGCAGGTTATACCCCTCTGTGAAAATATTTGAATTCATAAGGAAGTGGTTGGGGTAAGTACTTCCCGGTTTAATATTGATGTAACGATTATTTGAAAACCAACAACCCATGCTAGCCACCTGTCTCATATGGAATTCCGACTAAAAATTACCTTAAGGAGGTTGGTGTTAGTTAGGTTAAAACTTACCTTAAATGCGTAGGTTCTTCTTCATCCGTAACCCATTAATTGAACTGGCAAGAACAAGTCATTTGAGAGTTAAACCCTGACTGGGCCATTAATGGACCCTGATGTGTGCGAGAGTCGAGGCCATCACCTGACCCTTCGTCCATCGTGGATGCGCCAAGTTCCCTTATTCACATGTTCGACCCTTCCTTCGTACCAACGACATTTAATTTACGTGGTAAGGATTTTCTTTGGGTTATAGTGGTTCATTTCGGTAATGAGTAAATTCACAGAGGATTTGATTTTGTGACTCTGAAATGTTGTCAAAGGGAAACTAGGGAACTTCCATGATGGAGGCAATATCTTCCATCCAACCTCCTGGTAAGATTTGTGCTCTCATTGTAACATTTGACTGTTATTAAATTACTTCCTTGTTACTGAAACTCAACAGAGGGATTCTGGTTTTCCTCGCTATGGTAGATAGCTCTTCTTGTCGTGCTCCCACCCTTCATTCTCTTGTTTCCTTTGGGATTCCGAGGGTTATTCATAAGCAGTGTGCCTTTATGCTTTTCATTCCCGCTTGCGCTATGTTGTATCATTGTTTTGGGGAAGCCTTACTGTAATGAAATTTAGTTTTCTGGGGTTAGCGGACTGATAGATGGTCAGTTTTGTCAATGGTCTCTATCGTATTTGGGTATTCTCTATACAACGACTAAATATTGTTTCCTTATCCTGGCTCTGTCTACCCACCTCGATGAGTTTCTTCAACTGTAACCTATCCTGACTAAAACCCATAACCCCATTGAGGAGAATGGATAACGATTCATAACTTCCTCCTGTGGAACCTGGATTAGCGATACCTCTCAGGTTAAAATTCCTATATCATTCCACAGACAATGGTTTGCGGGTTTGTATGGTATTGGCCATTGTTTGACCATTGGGAGGAGGGTATGCATCTAACTCCATGGTGTAAAGTAAATTTTTCCTTTCTTTTAAGCAGGTTCCTGTGTTTTTTTTTAAAGATAATAAGTATCCTCATAATATCAGTGTATAGGCTCACGAAACTCATGTTCAATATAAATATATGTCTGCAACTTGTCTGTTCCTCTGTATAACTGTATAAAATTGACCCTTTGATGAATTTTTGCTTGATTTGATGTCAGAATTCCTGTACTTTTATGAAAGCGTATTGCTTATGAACCATCTCTTTTATTTTGGATACTGTAACTAATGATGGGGCCCTGTTTGTTGCAAGGGTACCCATCAGCTTGATCCCATTCACTCCTCCCCTTTCAGCAGTCGTTATTCCGAATGGAAGCCTACATATGGAGAATTGAAGATAAGTAAAATATTACACCCAATCATTATCTTGTATGTTTGATAAAAGAAAGACTTCGAGTTCGGTGATACCTATATTCAATGACTAACTGAATGCTTCACCTCTTTTGCAGGTCGAAGTGGAAAATGGTGTTGGATCTAAATCGGGTCCTGCTCAGAAAGGTAATCTGGTGTCTATTACGAGAAATCTCGAAAGATCTGGAAAAGACCTGGTGGTGTTGGGTTATTACCCTAGCATTCTTGGCATACAACTGATACCAAACCATTAGATGTACATAATTTATTTTTAAACACGGGTTGTAAATTTCTTTCTTTATTGAGGTTTGTTGTCTTCATAGATGTACTCCAAACATAATTTATATTGGGTAACGCAATAGAGGTAGAATATACAGTGAATCAATTTTAATGAAAACCTTACTTGTGTCAGTTGCTGATTAAATTGTTTTCCTTTAGAGTAAGTCTTGTGGTTGTGGTTATACGTATAGATTCCTGAAGTAAGTGTGATTATTTGCGTACTACATAAATATCTGTATTTACCTAAGTTTTCCCAACGTAATCATTCTACGTTGTTGAAGTCAAGGCTTCTATAGTTTAATGTTTGACCCATGACTGTGAAACTGCACTACCAAACAAAAATGAATCTAATACTCCCGAAATTTGTTCCAGATCTCCTTAAGGGTTACGCCCAACTTCTAATCTGCCACAAAATTTTGGCTGTGGAAAGGATAGACCGCTCTTGGAATATAGAATGCATAAAATCTTATGATTGATGTCAATTTCCATGATTTTACTTTTGATTTTAGCATCTGATAAACAAAAAGGGTTTTCCAGATTTCTTTAACTTTCAAAATTTTTCCATTCTTTACACAACTAGAATTTCATTTGCATGTTGCATACGACTAATCAGTAAAAGTCATATAATACAAGAGAAGAAAACGTATAACATATCAACCTTTCTGATGTAGATAGTTTACTTCTGGTTTATGGTTTGCAAATGTATATATATGTATAATATATCAATACACAGGTGATTGATCCATAATATTTTTGTTGCCCTGTATTTCTCTTCAATTCTTAAATGTATTAGAAAGGAAGTTTCCATTAAGGGGCACGATTGTTCTAAATTTTAACTCTAGCAATACATCTAAACGTTCTTCAACTATAGGTTTACTCAACTCTGATTTGTCAAAGTTATATCTATTTAATATCTCAGTCACAGGAATAAACCTATACCTATACAGATCAGTTCTCTTCAAGCATATTAATACATAGATCATCCTAAATAGCATTTCGACTACAGATTTAAACATATCCTGTAGATGGATTTGTTCTCTTAAGTTCAATCGTATACATATAATTTTTCCTAGCATTCTAGATTTTGGAAGGGACCAATCCAGAATTTAGAGGGTGATTGTAAATTTCATACGACGAATAGATGTCAACCATGGGAAAATTATTTCAACTTAGAACAGTTAGATGCATAATATCAGTTACACACAAAAACATCCAAGAATGGAGTAGGGAAAGGTTTACATATCTTAACCATCTTGTGGGAAGACAAAGGGAACAACCACATTCCTCCCAACCGTAGAATAAGACAGCCAAAACACTTGCCCGATTCACCCCCTAGCCCAACCATGAATCCATGAGGGCGAATTTGGAAGACTCCTCATCAACAATGTACTTCACTTTCCATAGATTCCTCTTGCCTCACACTCACTCCGTAGTGTTCATAACAACAAGGGAAAAGAATCAATAGTCTCCTTTCCCAACATACTTGGCAACGTCCTGTCTCCTCACATATGCTCTTTATTCATCAAGAAATCCTTTTGCCAAGGTCTTTTCCTTCCCTTGGGAATTTTCGCATCTTTCTAAATCCCTGATTTACAGGGGCTGCCAATGGCCAAATCTTTGATTTTCCACTTGTAATAATCAGCCCATAGGTAGTTCCAATAGGTTCCCCACTCATGGAGTCATGGTCAGTTGATTTTTTTAACATGGTTGTTCCATTTGTCCTCCTGCAATCAATATAAAATATAATGTTTTCATACAAGTGTCATAGTCAAATAGTTAGTTGGGTCAAATCATATCTCTTCTCAACAATCATAATAATTAGTTACAATTATTAAATTCGAAATTTGAAATTGCCATAAAAGGAAAAAATTTTCCAAATTAGAATTTACTAAAAATGGAATAATTTTCCAACAATTTAAATTTCAAAAATACTTTATTTTGGGATGTCACAAAAACCATTCTCTAATTTACGTTATTCTTGTTATGTAGCACCAATTTGAGGTTCCAAAATGAAGAATGGTTCCATTGATCCATAGCTCAAGTTTCTAATGCCAAAACTTGCCTATGCAACAATTGTTATAGTTCCTCATTTGGTTTTGATAACAACTAGTTCTAGCACCCACTACCTCCACACCAAATTCCTTATCTAGAACCATGAGAGCTTATGGTTTTAACTTTTGTAGCAATTTCTATAGAAACTATCTCTTCATCCATAAAAACTACTATAGAATGTTCTATTGTAGATATCTCTTCTTTTGTAACAATTGTTATAGCAACTTTTGTACCAACATAAAATCTACCAAAATATTATGAAAACAACATCTAAATTACTGAAGGTGAATGAGAGGTATACACTAGATTTCTATTTTAGGGATTCTCTTACATCATTAATCCACCTTAATTGGCATTAACCTCACCCTAACCTAAACACTTTATGTCTTTAAATATACTTTAGTGCAATACGATAATAAATATTGTCAAACTAAATTTATTTTTTTGCAATCTATTGTAAGAAAAACTTATTGCTGCTCACATAAGAAATTGATTTTGTTATTTTCTAACAATGTTTTTACATCACAAATAACCCAAATTTCCTTACCAAAGGTAAATTTATTGTAAAGAATAGGCATTTTCTTTTGTAAATGTAGTATACCTAGGGAGGTAATATTGGGTACCTCTCTATGTACCCCATATTACCTACGTATACTACCAAATGTTAAGTACTTCGATAGATCTGCAAATATAATTTCAGAAATAACCCTTAATCTCAACAAGAATACACCAAACCATTCACCAAATATTAAACACAAGAAATACTCAAAACCCTTGATGTAGGGTAACACCATATATTAATCCTTATGGAAGGATAACACTCCTCAAACAATGCTTGATACATTCAGAATATTCTTCACTATGATTCAATACATTTCTTACACTTGTTTATATAGAATTCTCTCTATCACCTATGAACATTAGAGAAGGAATATTCTAGTAGGTAGAACCTTCTAGAAATTCTTCTCACTTTTATTGTGTTCACACTATTACATGGGCCTTATTTAATAATATAGTGGACCTAGTCCACCTTACATTGAATGGACCGCAATAATAATACATAACCACATTCCCATTTTCTATCTCTATGTACCCCATATTACCTCTCTAGGTATACTATAGTAAATGAATTGTAGATAGTAAGCATATCTAGGAAAATATATATCCATGGCTAATGGAAATAAGGATACAAATCTAACATGACAAAAAATGTGAGTGAAAACAACAATGGTTTAGTTAACTGTTATTTATTTGTGAAATTAAGATAATACATCTAACTTTTCTAGAAATATATAGAAGGAAATTATTATAAATATATGTTTTTAAATAATTAAAAAATATATAAAACAAGATATAAATAAAAGTTAAAGCTAAGTTAAAAATATTTAACCTTACCCAATGCATCCGATTTTGCATTTACCTCACTCCACCTTAATTGGTGGGAGGTAGGTTTTTCAACTCTCCCACAAAGGTTCAATTCATGCTAGGAAAGGTAGGAATCCCAATATTTAAGAAGGTTAATTGGTGGGAGGTAGGTTTTTCAACTCTCCCACCAAGGTTCAATTCATGCTAGGAAAGGTAGGAATCCCAATATTTAAGAAGCTATGTACAAAGACACAAGTTCACAATTTAAGTTCAGTATTGCATAAATTCCAGTTATGGCTTCAACTAAATGAATGTGTGGGGTCACACACTAGCTCGCCTTTTTCATATGTACTTTGAAATTTCATTTAATACACTTAGTTGGTACACATTTACTTAGACCTTTCATTTACTACACTTCGTTGCTATATTATGGCTCTATTACTTTCCCACAATCTAAATATAAGGAAACATGTAGAATGCAGTGGAGGAAACAACACATAGTGCATTAACATGCACTGCACATATGAAGATCATAATCAGTAGTATGAACTATGTCGTGAGATGCACTAGGGCTACTTTGCCTCCAATATTTTCATTTACAATGAGTACATAACAGTCCCGATATATATGAGAACAAATTTCATGAGAATTCTACTCCAACCTACAATTTAAAAAGGGAGAAAAAAACTCATCATTAAACTACCTATCATGCAAAATAGATTTGAATTTATGTCAGAAGTCCCAAGTCTCTTCATCGATAAACGCGGAGACTGAATGTATAAGATGGAAAGTCATGTCTAAAAATCTCATCAATCAATTTAGATTCATAAAAAATAAATATCCATTCCAAGAACTTACTAATATTACTCATATCATTGACCTATGTGTTCAACGCTTGGTAAACAATCATACACAAAATTTGCAAATTTAATTTAAACTAAAATATTAACATTTTTAAAGATAAGATAATTTGAAATTTGAAATTTGGATGCTCCTTAAAACTGAAGGTCAACACATTTTCATATGTAAACCTTTTCTTTGCATTAGATAAATACAAAGAAGAGCCATGTACATCTCCAGTGCCCAAACTACGATGAATCAAAATGACATAAAATAGAGGCATTCACGATTAGTAGAATAAACATCATTATATAAAATGCAATACTGCAACATGATAATAGTTCTGAGACCCATGCTAAATTAATAAACATGATATTGAGCCCATTATTATTTGAGATCCCAATAAGAATAAAAAATAAAAATTCAATAGCCAATAATTATGTGAATGATAATAAATAATTTTGACATTGTTTATAATGTTTGAACGTGACAACCAATTTCCCATGTTTTTTTTTTTGGATATGGGTAGATTTTTTTGGCTCCTATTAATTTGCATCTAGTTGAAACAAATCAGCTAAAATAGAATATGTTTAGGTGCACATTAAATGTATGTAATTGTTGTAAGATGATGTATTTATGTAATATTGTAGATGAAAAGTGGGATTATTGTGTGAGAGATGGTTGTAAGCCTGTGAGTTTGGTTGTTGTAATTCTCCGTTGAATAATAATATCACCAATTATCATTGCCTCATGGATGTTTCCCTTTAAATGGTTTTACCACGTAAATTGTTGTGTTGATTATGAGATTGTTGTTGTCTCTATTTGTTTGTCATTGAACCTTTTGTGTTTATGCTTATGCTACCCAACAAGTGGTATTAGAGCAGGTGATTCGAGTCGAGCAGATCTACATGAGTTTAAGAGATCCATTGGGAAATTGGAGTGTTGGAAGAGCTCGATTTGTGTGCTGCGTGCTGGAAGAGGACATATTTGTTGGGGGGGTGAGGGGGGGCAATAATGTTTTCCCTATCACTCCCTGTGCCTTTTTGGAAGGGAAATAAATGATCTCATACTTAACTCATACTGTTGGTGATCATCATGCCCTGAGCGCAGTGGAAGGTGCAATAATGGAGTATCATTGCCCGTGTCGGCGTATTAGGGGAGTGATACTTGTAACACAGTTATTTTTATCACCACCCAAGCCTATTAGAGGAAGAAAAAATTTTGGTGTCATCGCACCATACACCTTTCAGAAGGAGCGATAACCATTGTAATGTTATTCATATTGTAAGTCGTATGCATAGGGTATGAAGGTTATAAAGGAATGACTTTTAATTTTTTTATGATATCACCTTTACATTAAATGTGTGGAGAAGGTTCTAATAAAAATGAGGTGGAGGTTTCTTTTAGTAAAAGTTTTTAAGGTTTATATAAATATTTTAAATATTTTTTTACTTAAACCTTTTAACTAATAAGTTTTGGTATTCAACTGCAATGACCCCCGTCGTTACGACAACATACTATGCGTAACAAGTGCTAATTTTTTTTTTCTTTTTAAAGCAGGGAAGTAACAACAACAACAGTCAGTCAACACAACTCGATGACAAACACAATGCACGCAATCCAGGAAACAACCATCATAACGACCCAACATACGAGTACATCAAGCAAATGGATGCAAAAAGAGAAGATCAACAAGACAAAATAAAAATGACTACCCGCTCACCCTACCCTACAAGGTTAGGACCTCCGGGATACATAAGAAACGCTCAAGTCCAAGTTCCCATTGATTTTGACCATTTAAGGTCTCAAGGATGGCGACTGTTCTAAGGAACAAGGAGGTGTCTACTTCCCACCACAAGCAAGACCACACCTACTAAGATAAGGGACATCATCAACAACCTAACACAAGAGCATCAATCAACACATGTAACAAGAACCTTCAAAGTGAGTGGGAATTAGCAATCGTTGACTCAATCAATTTGCATGTTGCACAAATAAATAACATTAGCAGAAAAATAGTTCCCTTTCGCTGTGCACCACCAGATAATCTAATATTAGATAATACCTTAATTAACCTTAAATTTATGAGCACACAAAAATATATCTTCCATACACCATCTATCCAACAATAACCAACTTGAGGCACAATTCTATTTACCATAGGATTCTTCCACCTATTAACTTGTAACCACTTGAGTGTGATGTTTATGATTACCATACGAATGATCGTTGCCTCACAGATCAAGTAAAATAGATTTTCTTAATACATTAGCCAAGGAGGCTTGGAACTGACAACTCAATCTTGTGTAAGAATTTACTTAACATAATAATGCAATCATAATCACATCTAACAATTTACTTTAACGATAATGCCAATTAAAACTGGGAGGCGACTGAGATATCAGATATGTATTTTACTTTGAGTTAAATACTTTACCGTGTCTATAGGAATTGCATGTGTATATTACTACTCTCTGAGGTGAATTCGGGGTAAAAAAAAGTTGTAAATCAATGCTACGAACGATTACATCTTCCTTTGGATTAATTAAGGAATAATAATATTTTATTGTATACTCTCTCTATGTTACGATTTTGAAGCCTATAGGTAAGGCTATGGCACAATACTTCACACATAATTTAGTTGATTAATTTCTTTTATAACAAAGTGCCATATTATATGCATACTCAAGAATAAAATACCTATCATGAGCCTACAGAATGAATGCTTCATAAATTCACGGTTATATTCAATGGAGAAAAATCGAATGATAACAATGTTCAATTTGAAACAGATCACAATAAAAACAGAAAATGGAATGACAACAATGGTTAATTTAGAATAGATCACAATAAAAAAAGAAAAATCGAATGATAACAATGGTTAATTTAAAACAGATCACTGTATAAACCCCACAAGGATACCGCTACTGCCACGCTAAAAAATGGTAGAGAATAAAATCAAAGAAACCACCACTTGGCCCAATATATTTGTACACGCATTCACACCGTACCATGCTCTGCGTGCTCCAGGCAGGCATGGTGGCTGAGATCGGTTGTAGACAAAATGAAACTACCAAGATTCAGTAATAAAAGAACACAATTAAACTAATCGCAGAGAGAAGAAATGTTTGGTGAATTGGAGAAACGTCCTCAAAATCGTTGTGTGGAAGCATGAGTTTGCAAAGAATAAATCATAATAATCGTAGAGGCTAAGGAGGGAATAAACACCCAGGAGAGAATTCCATGCTAGGCAGATAAATGATCCTACACTTATTATCCATGCACATGAAAGCAGGGCATTTGAATCTAAATATTTAACACCAGAGTGAAAGACATTCAGTTCGGCTCCTGGACGACTGCTCAGGCACCGACTAATAATTTAAGGGATAAAGAAACAGAATATAAAAACACATTTTTTCTTTGTATTAAAAACAAATAAAAAAAACACGGAGAAGTCATTTGCATTCAAAGTTTGGGTTGGCCATTGGAAACCAAATCAAAGTACAGTGAACATAAGGTTGGGATAACCTTGGATTCTCTGATCATAAAATGATGGGGTCATCAAGAAAATTCGCTGAAAGAAAAATGAAATATCTGGATAGTATTACATTGAATAAAACATAAACTTTAACACAATAGAAGTACCTTAACTGAAGGCGCAGGAACATAATTTAACTACCCTTCAACCAAATTTCGCAAGCGTAAATTGTGAGGACAAAAAATTAACTAAATGTTTAACAAGGTGACGCACGTGTCCTTTTGACGTTAGAGAGATGCATATACAGGGAATTTAACTACCATCCAATACAAATATACATGTGTGTATCGTAGCCAAAGGAGAATGCTCCGAAGTCCTTTTCCTGTGCGCCCTCCATCGAGCTCCTACTTTCCAAATGATGTGACCTCACAGGTACCTCCCAACCAACTCTACGGGTACTCTTCTTCCCCCTAAGCTCCTTGAACTGCAAAGGGGTGAAGCACAAAATACCAGATAATTCTAGCTCCCAGCTTGCCTCGCAAGGTAGAGCTACCACTCATTACCCGAGATGGGTATCCCAACTCCCACAAAAGAAACTCAGTCAAGATAAATTCGATAGAGTGACGTTATGCAAGCCATATCTAATCCATAATCCTCCTCTGCCATCCTTTTTATAGATTTTTCTTAGTTATTAGTTTCCCAAAACACTCAATATATTCCTTTTTCATTTAATTAATTTCGAAAAACCTCCCCCATAAACGTGTCGCCCAATCCCCTAGTTGCACCAGAAAATCAATTTATTAATTAATTAAATTTGTCTATTTCCCTCACCCACCTAAAAGAGTTCCTAAAAACACTCCTTGGTGTCCCATTATTCCCTTACAATTCTTAAATGACTTACTCCTTACTTATTTCCTAGTTGAGTTCATAAATAGAAAGTTCCAAAGGCTAGATTCCTTACTAAGTTAGGCACTCCCCTTTTTCTTTAAGTTTCCCCTTTTCCTTAGGTTTCCCCCTTTTCCTTAGGTTTCCCTCTTTTCATTAAGTTTCCCTTTTTCTTAAAGTTTCCCCTTTTTTAAGTAAGTTCAAAATTAGCAGGTTTAGACAAAAACAAGCAAATACCCCTTTTATTAATTAAACCTTTATTAAAATTTCCACTTTAATTATTAATGCTTGAATTTTTTTTACCCCCTTCCTGTTATATGTCTAATTAGTTTTTTTTTTAATCTAAGGTTCTACTCAGACCTAGGTTTTCAATTCAGTAAGCTTGGTAACAGTTCTTAAGGGAAAAAATTAGTTATTAAACTTTACTTATCACATCATTGATTTTAAGTCCGATTAGGTCCTAAGGAGGCATAGTTTTCTAGGCACTAAGTTTATTAAATTACCAGTTAAAATCGCAACGAGCCCTCCAGGATGCACTACGTGCTCCAAGGGTGCCACTCACCTCTTTCCATTTTCTTTGCACGACGTTCCCTTCAAGACGCACTACGTGCTCCAAGGGTGCCACTTGCCTCTTGACTGAATTTCGTAGACGTCAACCCCTGGAGTCAATACTCTATCAGGTGATCTTGTGGAAGACTAAGGGGGTCTAAGGAATAAGGACCCTACCTTATTGTGCGTCCCATAGAACCATCATGAGCCACTGTCACAGTCTTCCTTCACGGCATCGTGGGTCTCTCGAACTAGGCAATCATTAACCTATAGTTCGAGCCATGGCGGGAGAGATAGTAGGTTGTGGCAGGGCTGCTGCCACAGCTCTCCCTCAATGTCTCTGGTTGTCGTGCGTGACTCCTCTACTCCAAATGTGAGTCTATTAGGTAATATATCGTCATCCTGCATCCATTAATGAATCATGTCAGCAATAATAATCAACATCATAACATCTAATCATATGTACATATGTCATATCAACAACATTCAAACCCTAAGAGTCCACTCCCTGACTTGATCCAAAGTCCATAGAGCTTCATCGATGCCTCGACAACTTCAACGTCCAGAGTCCTACACACTCAGGAGAACCCAATCAATAACACTTGTCGATGTAAATACAACACAATAAACATAACATCAAATCCACAACATCTCATAATCATAATCAAACAACCAATAGTATAATGACCCTGATCACTTGCACGCAAGTGCCCTCAAAGAATAAGTCCTCTTAATGCATGCAAGAGCAGGTTGTTACATACAGCCCCTCTGGTTTCAAAATTCATCCCGCAGTTTTACAGTATGTAAGTGCCGAAATAAAGTGTATCACAATATCATATGTCTAGCTATCAAACAAAAATGGGAACTACTGATGCATATCATATGCGTCCTCCCAGGTTGTTGAGTGCAGACTATAGTTGTCCCACTAGACCTTGACCTGATCTATTATTTGACATCGTAGTTTTCGAATGTGATGGTCCAAGATGCAGATTGGCTTCATTGTGAGAGAACCCTCATTTGATACCTGCAAGGAACTCATGTCAATACCATGTGTAGGATCACTAACATAATGTCTCAAAACATATATGTGAAAAACATCGTGCATATGCCTCAAAGAATCATGCAAGATTAGTCGATATGCCATGAGCCCCTTCCTTTCCAAAATATCAAAGGGTCCCACAAACCTAGGAGATATTTTAGCACCCTTTCCAAACTTGATCGAACTCTTATGTGTTTTCATCTGCAAGAAGACTCGATCACCAACTTTATAACTACGATCGACATGACGGGCATCGACATAACTCTTCTATCGATCCTGCACTTATTTATCCTTTGTCTTATTGTTTGCATTTTATCTTCCATTTAATATTGGATCGCTTCTGGTCCCACCAGGACCCTATCCTCAAGTCGATCCCAACTCAAAGGCGTCCGACATGGTCGCCTGTAAAGAAACTCGAAGGGAACCATCTTAATAGTTCTTTGATAACTGTTGTTGTATGCAAACTCTACCAGTGGCAATAACTCTTCCCAATGCTTTTTTTGGTCCATAAAGTACATACACAACATATCCTCCAAGATTTGGTTTGTTCACTCGGTCTTCCCATCTGTTTCTGGGTGATATGCGTTACTAAAGTTAAGTTGGGTTCCCAAGGCCTCTTGGAAACTAGTCCAAAATCGTCTCATAAACACCAATCCTCTATGGAATATGATCCTCTTAGGCATTCCATGCAACCTCACTACCTCCCTGATGAAAAATCTAGCTATGTCAAGTGCCTGATACGTCATACGCACAAGAATAAAATGAGCACTCTTCGTTAGAGTGTCGACTACCACAAAATTTGAGTCATGTTTCCTTTTCGTCAGTGGAAATCTAAAAATGAAAACCATTGAAATGACCTCCCATTTCGATTCTAGAATAGCATGTGGCTGTAGTAATCCTTCCATATGTCTATGTTCATCCTTCACTTGCTGACATTCTAGACATATTGCCACGTAGTTGACTATGTCGGCCTCCATTCCTTTCAAGAAGAATAAGGGTTTAAGGTCTGCCCTCATCTTCATGACTCTAGGATGAGACATATACACTGATCTATGAGCCTCGTTTAGGATCAAACTTCTCAAATCGTCCTTGGGTGGTACATAAATTTGATTTTTAAATATAAATAATTCGTCGTCGTCCAACGTAAATCCTTGAAATCTTGGTTCCATCATTGTGTTTTGTTCGATAAAATACTTGACCTCTTTGTACCAGTCATCGTCATGCTGTAAATTTAGAATATTTTCATGTAGATTCATCTGAAGAGGCATCACCAAAAATATGCGTGGTCTCCGACTCAATGCATCAACCACTCTGCTCACTATTCCCTTTATGTAAGTAATCTAGAAATCATACTCGCTAAGCAATTCCGACCAACGTCGTTGTCGCGCCTTCAAGTCACTTTGAGTAAAGATGTGTTGTAGTCCACAGTGGTCCATTTTTAGTTCAAATTTATGTCCAATCAGGTAATGTCTCCAAACTCTCAAGGCATAAACAATGGATAACAACCCCAAATCATGCGTCGCATAGTTCTCCTCATGCCTTCTCAAATTTCTCGAGATGTAAGAGATCACTCGACTGTCTTGCATCAAGAATACACCTAATCCTTCCTTGTATGTGTCACTGCATACCAAGAAGTCCACATCCATGTAAGGGACCATTAGTATTGGTGCTATCGTCAACATCTCCTTGAGTCTCTAAAATGCCTCTGCGCATTTCTCAGTCCAAACAAACTTCTTATTCTTCTTCTGCAATTCCGTGATCAGAATTGATATCTTCAAAAAACCCTCGATGAATAATCGATAGTATCCTGCTAAACCCTTGAAGGTACACACTTCTGGGACATTTTTCAGTGCAGGCCATTCAATAATATCCTCTACCTTTTTTGGATCCACAACAATACCTTCATCAGAGATGACATGCCCTAAGTAGTGAATCTTCGATTGATAAAACAAGAATTTAGAAAGCTTCCCAAACAATTTGTTCTCTCATATACATTGTAGTACCATGCACAAGTGCTCATCATGCTCCTCCATCGTTCGAGAGTAAATCAAAATATCTTCAATGAATGCTTGGATGCACTTGTCCAAGTATTCGCAGAACACCCCATTCATCAAACTCATAAATACCCCTGGGGAGTTCGTCAGTCCAAATGGTAAAACAATAAACTCATAATGTCCAAACCTCATCTTAAAGGCAGTCTTAGGGATGTCGTCCTCCTTGATCCGTAACTGGTGATACCCTGATCTCAAGTTGATTTTTGAAAACATTGTCACGTCTTTTATCTGATCAAACAAATCATCAATCCTTGGCAATGGATATTGATTCTTGATCGTTGCCTTGTTCAATTGAAAATATTCAATGCAGAGTCTCCACGAACCATCCTTCTTCGTTATGAAAATAACAGGCTCCCCCCCATGGTGACACACTCGGACATATAATTCCTAGGTATAACAACTCCTTCAGTTTCATTCTCAACTCCTTTAACTCCGAGGTCAACATCCGGTAGGGCGTTCTTTATATTTGTTTATTTCCTGATTTTAGGTCGATGGTAAATTCCAATTCCCTCTCTGGAGGAATCCTGGGTAACTCCTCAGGGAAGACATCCGCAAACTCTCTCACCACCAGAAGGTGTTCTAGACCTTACGCTAGTTCCTTCTTGTTTAATGAAAGGATCACATAAAGCTTACCTCCCTTGCGCATGCTCTTCCGTAGCTGCAAGGAAGAGATGAACCTCAGGGAGATTCCCTGGTTCTGACCTACAATCATGTGTCTCTATCCCTCATCATCGACGAAGATCAACAGTTTTGTCTTACAGTCGAGTATCGCATCATGCGATTCCAACTAGTCCATACCGATCACAACGTCATAAGACCCTAAGGTTGTGACGTACAGGTTGTCCCTAGTGACAAACTCTCCCAGGTTAATACTACATCCTATAACCTTCCCACCGACCTTCTATTTGGCTCCCAAAGCCATTTTTACAAAGCTAAAATCACCCTGTTAGACTGCCTTTACCTTAATTCTTTTTAGTGCTACACTAGAAATAAAACTCTTTGTAGCCCTTGGACCTATCAAAATGCTAAGGTTATGATCAACGATGGTACCTGACGTCTCGAGCACGGTCGACTGGTGCTCTACCTAGTGGTTATTCATCGCTGCATGAATCCGATGGGCCTTACCCAAATCTCCCACGGTAGTGGGTCTGAATGATCCATATGCTTTGGTCCTCTACATTGGGAAGTCAGGTTGGTAATGTGGCTCCCCACATTTCCAACACCCATTCTCCGGTCCAATAATCCTTTTACCTAAAGTAGAAGCTAACATCCCATCATCTTGGAACCTTGGTCTGTTATGTTGAACAGGCCTAAACTACTGCTACTACGGTCGATGTTGTTGTTGGTGTTGTGGTCCTCGGTAAGGAGTCCATTGTTGAGGTGCTAGTCACAAATATGTAGTGAATTTGGATCCTCTTGGAGTGCCTCGATACCCAGGGACATGCCTAGTTGGTGTCTGATGTTGTTGCACACTAGATGACGCCTGTCCCGCTGGTCTCATTAGAGTCCTACTCCGACCCCCACTGATAAGATCCTCCTCTGCTATGAGGGCCTTTTGAACAACATCATGCAAGGTTTGAGGCATAATAATCCTAACCTTTACACGAATGCTGACATTAAGGCCAAACATAAATGTTTTGACCTTAACTTTCTTGGTTTTCAGGTGGGGAGCATACCGAAGCAGTTCCACGAAACGAGCCTCGTACCCAAGAATCTTACGACCACCCTGTCGCAAGGTGTTGAACTCATTGAACTGACTCTCAATTCATTCTTCAGATAAATACCTCTCTCAGAACCCTTCCTCGAACAGTTCCCAAGACACGTCTTCGATGGCCATGTTCAATTGTGGTAGGAGAGTCTTCCACCATAGAAGAGTGCTCCCCTTCAATTGAAAGACCACCATGCGGACCTTCATGTTGGAGGTATATTCACGAAGTGAAAATCACATCGCCATATTATCCTACCATGCCTTAGCGGCTGCATCGTCCGGGGCACCAAATAACTCAGGAAATTTGACCTTCTCAAGTTCACGATGAATGCTACCAATATCGATCGAAGCGCATGATGGACCCTCAGGAGGTTTCGATGCTCTGACCTCATCTCTATCCAAATTACTGATCAGTGCCTTAGAAATCCTATGAAAGGACCTCATCATCCCAACCACATCACCCATAGCTACCTGTTCCTTCTTGACAACATCTTTGTCTCCCTGGGGGTTAGACCCCTTGGGCATGGATGCTAATGGAGGTGTCATGCCTCCTCCCCTAGCACCCCATCGTCTGCCTCCGCAACGTCCTCTAACCATGATTACCCACAAAAATACCAATTAATTTAATTAGTGACATCCTAATCGATTATCTAATCAATGGAAGTCATAGTGATCCCAATTCGCAGGTCGAAGCGGCTCTGATACCATATGTAACGACCCTCATCGTTACGACAACATACTACACATAACAAGTGCTATTTTTTTTTTCTTTTTTAAGTAGGGAAGAAACAACAACAACAGTCAGTCAATGCAACTCGATGATGAACACAATGCATGCAATCCAGGAAACAACCATCATAACGACACAACATATGAGCACATCAAGCAACTGGATGCAACAAGTGAATATCAACAAGAAAAAATAAAAATGACCATTGGCTCGTCCTACCCTGCAAGGTTAGGACCTCCAGGACACATAAGAAACGCTCAAGCCCAGGTTCCCATCACAAGAAAGACCATGCCTACTAAGCTAAGGGACAACATCAACAAGGAGGTGTCTACATTCCTCCTAACACAAGCAAGGCCATGCCTACTAAGCTAAGGGACAACATCAACAACCTAATGCAACAACATCAACTGACACATGTAACAAGAACATTCAAAGTGAGTGAGAATTAACAATCGTTGACTCAATCAATTTGCATGGCACACAAATAAATAACATTATCCGAACAATAGTGGCCTTTCGCCATGCACCACCAGATAATCTAATATTAGACAATACCTTAATTAACCTTAAATTTATGAGCATGGAAAAAAATATCTTTGATACACCATCTATCCAACAATAACCAACTTGAGGCACACTTCTATTTACCATAGAATTCTTCCACCTATTAACTTGTAACCACGTTGGTAAGATAAAATGTAATGGAATTATTCCTTCTAAAACATTAATGGAGTCGCTAAGCAAGAAGGAGTGACACCTCAATTTAATGGTGAACATCGTTAACTTCCATTTACACAATTTAATGAATTAAAGAATTAAATTAAAAGGGATCCATTTGTAGGTAATAGGGCTTGGGAGAACCATTTCCTAAAATAGGCTTCGCTAAGGGTCAATCATGCTCAAGAAGGAAAATATTGTTCATCATTCAACATGTATTTAAGAACTGATATTTACTATCTTGCATCACTACTTACAAATACTTTAGAGTGATGTTTTCTCAACCACTTTTCGTTCTGCAATCTTGGAAATTTATAATTATTTCTTAACCATTTCTTAGATTAGGGATGCTTTTAGAATAAAGGGTTGTCTATTTTCACAAATATATAATAATATAGATATAGAGCACTGATAATAAATATAAAGCAGGTCTTGTATTTAACCCTACAATCACATAGATTATAATTTTCACATAGAGTGTGATATTTATGATTACCATAATAATGATAGATGCCTCACGGATCAAGTAAAACAGATTTTCTTAATACATTAGCCAAGGACGCTTGGAACTGACAACTCAATCTTGTGTAAGAATTTACTTAACATAATAATGCAATCATAATCGCATCTAAGAATTTACTTTAACGATAATGCCAATTACAACTGGGTGGCGGCTAAGATATCATATATGTATTTTACTTTGAGTTAAATACTTTACCGTGCCTGCAGGAATTACATGTGTATATTACTACTCTCTGAGGTGAATTCGGGGTAAAAAAAGGATGTAAATCAATGATACGCACAACTTCATCGTCCTTTGGATTAATTAAGGCATAATAATACTTTATTTTATAGTCGCTCTATGTTACGATTTTGATGCCTGTAGGTAAGGCTATGGCACAATATTTCACGCAAAATTTAGTTGATTATGTTTTTTTATAACAATGTGCCATATTATACGCATACTCAGGAATAAAATACCTATCATGAGCCTGCATAATGAATGCTTCATAAATTCACGATTATATTCAATGGAGAAAATTCGAATGATAACAATGTTTAACTTGAAACAGATCACAATAAAAACAAAAAATCGAATGATAACAATGGTTAGTTTAGAATAGATCACAATAAAAACAGAAAAATCAAATGATAACAATGGTTAATTTAAAACAGATCACCGTATAAACCCCACAAGGATACCACTACTTCCACGCTCAGAAACGATAGAGCATAAAATCAAGGAAATCACCACTTGGCCCAATAAATCTGTACATGCATTCACACCATACCATGCTTTGTGTGCTCCAGGCAGGCACGGTGGTTGAGATCGATTGTATACAAAATGATACTTCCAAGATTCAATAATAAAAGAACACAATTAAACTAAACGCAGATAAAATAAATGTTTGGTGAACTAGAGAGACATCCCCAACATCATTGTGTGGAAGCACAAGTTTGCAGAGAATAAATCACAATAATCGTAGAGACTAAGGAGGGAATAAACACCCAGGAGAGAATTCCTTGTTGGGAAGAGAAATGATCCTACACTTATTATCCATGCACAGGAAAGTAGGGCATTTGAATCTAAATCTTTAACACCGGAGTGAAATACAGTTGATTCGGCACCTGGCCGACTACTCTGGAACGAAATAATAACTTAAAGGATAAAGGAACAGAAGATAAAACATATTTTTTATTTGTATTAAAAACAAATAAAAAAAATGCATAAAAGTCATTTGCATTCAGAGTTTGGGTTCTCCATTGGAAATCAAATCAAGGTACAGTGAGCATAAGGTTGGGATAACCTTGGATTCTCTGATCATAAAACGTTGGGCTCGTCAAGACAATTCGCTAAAATAAAAATGAAATCTCTGGATAGTATTACGTTGAATAAAACATAAAATTTAACACAATAGAAGTACCTCAACTAAAGGTGTAGGAACATAATTTAACTACCCTTCAACCAAATTTCACAAGCATAAATTGCCAGGACAAAAAATTAACTAAATTTTTAACACGGTGACACACGCGTTCTTTCGACGTTAGAGAGATGCATATACATGGAATTTAACTACCATTCAATACAAATATACACATGTGTACCATAGCCAAAGGAGAATGCTCCAAAGTCATTGTCTCACACACGCTCCTTCCAGCTCCAGCTTGCCAACCGGTGTGACCTCACTAGTACCTCCCAGCCAACGCTAGGGGTGTTATTCTTCCTCCTAAGCCCCTCAAGCCACAAAGGGCCCACACACAAAATACCAGAGAATGCTATCTCCCATCTCGCCTCGCAAGGTCGAGCTACCACTCGTTACTCGAGTTGGGTATCCCAACTCCCACAAAAGAAACCCGATCAAGATAAATTCGACAGTGTGACATTATGCAAGCCAAGTTTGATCCATACTCGTCCTCCGCCATCTTTTTTATATATTTTTCTTATTCATTAGTTTCCCAAAACCCTCAATAGATTATTTTTTCATTTAATTAATTTCAAAAAACCTCCCCTTTACACATGTCACCCAATCCCCTAGTTGCACCAGAAAATCAATTTACTAATTAATTAAATTTGTCTATTTACCTCACGCACCTAAAAGAGTTCCTAAAAACGCTCCTCGGTGCCCCATTATTCCCTTACAATTCTTAAATGAATTACGCCTTACCTAATTCCTATTTGAGTTCATAAATAGAAAGTTCCAAAGGATAGATTCCTTGCTAAGTTCGTCATTCCCCTTTTTCTTTAAGTTTCCCCTTTTCCTTAGGTTTCCCCCTTTTCTTTAAGTTTCCATTTTTCTTAAAGTTTCCCCTTTTTATAAATAAGTTTAGAATGAACACTTTTAGACAAAAACAACAAAATACCCCTTTTATTAATTAAACCTTTATTAAATTTTCCTCTTTAATTATTAATGCTTGAATTTTCTTTACCCCCTTCCTGTTATATGTCAAAATAGTTTTTTTTTTTTTTGGTCTAAGGTTCTACTCAGACCTAGGTTTTCAATTCACTAGGCTTGGTGACAGTTCTTAAGGGGAAAAATTAGTTATTAAACTTTACTTATCACATCATTCATTTTAAGGTCGACCAGGTCCTAAGGAGGCATAGTTTTCTAGGCAATAAGTTTGTTAACTTACCGGTTAAAATTGCATCATGCCATTCGGGATGCGCTACATGCTCTAAGGGTTCCACTCACCTCTTTCCATTTTCTTTACGCGACATTCCCTTCAAGACGCACTATGTGCTCCAAGGGTGCCACTCACCTCTTGATTGAATTTGGTAGACGTCAACCCCTGGAGTCAATAATCGATCAGGTGATCTTGTGGGAGACTAAGGGCCTCTAAGGAATAAGGAGCTTGCCTTATTGCATGCCCCTTAGAATCATCGTGAGCGACTATCACAATCTTCCCTCACGACATTGTGGGTCTCTCGAACTAGGTAATCACTAACCTACAGTTTCAGCCACGACGAGAGTGCTAGTAGGTTGTGGCAAGGTTTCTACCACACCTCTCCCTTAATGTCTCTAGTTGTCGTGCGTGACCCCTCTACTCCAAATGTGAGTCTGGTCGGCAAGCTATCTTCATCCTACATCCATCAACAAATCATGTCAGCAATAATAATCAACATCATAACATCTAATCATATGTACATATGTCATATAAACAACATTTAAACCTTAATAGTCCACTCACTAACTCGATCTGGAGTCCACGAAGCTTCATCGATGCCTCAGCATCCTCAACGTCCAGAGTCCTGCACACTTAGGAGAATCCAGTCAATAGCACTTGTTGATGTAAATGTTAGTATATTTAGACACTTAGGAGTTAGTAATATCTACTTGGTCTATTGTGTCATTGGGTAAAAGTTTGTTTTCTAGTGTGTTTCTTTAGTATGCATTAGTATGCATTTGTAGTTAGGAAATCTGACGGTCACGATATGTTCCCGACATAGAGTGATCTGACGGATCATACTCTGCTCGATCTTAATGGCCATTGATCTGTGGCTTAACACCTGATTGGTCCATGATCTCTATTTAAAGAGCGTGGAGGGTCATTTTCCAATGATCGATTGTGAGAAAATCTCTTGTAAAATTCCTCTATAATCTTTTTCTTTGCATTAATAAACTACTCCAAGTGGTCGCGTTGGTTGGGGCCATGGATGTTTCCCCGTAGGGGTTTTACCACGTGAAAACATCGGTGTGTTGATATTTGATCTAGTTATGTGAGTGGTTATTGAAGGTGTTCATCCTTTGTTGGAATACCTGTGTTGTCAAACATGGTATCATAGCCTATTTGAAGACCCACTCTTGTTGTAGATCGAGATCGTGAAGCTGAGTTGCCTCATCTCCACTTTATGTCATTTTCATACATTTATGGGTTGAGAGGATTGTTCCATTGCGTTTGTCGTGCTCATTTCAGTCAAGAACATTTTTCGTTTCACTCGAAAAGGTTTCTGTTTTCCCAAGATACGACCATTACAGTCAGATCCGGAGGTATAAATATTGAATATGCATTTTTTTTTTTAAATTGCAGAGTAGTATTTTGGTTTTATTTCATTTTGGTTTTATTTATTTATGGGTTTCTACTCTTTTAGATATGTGTATGCTCTTTTCCCCATTCCCTGTACGATCTCGGTAAATCAAAAATAGATTGGAAAAGGTGCATCTTCCAGGTAAACTAACCGAGATCTAACCCTTGTTGTCATCGAGAAGAAAAATGTTTTTATTGTGTGAAAAGAGTGTTTTTTTAGCACGCTCTCCAAGGCCATCTTCAACAACAACAACAACAACAACAACAACAACACTCTAAATCCTCCTTCTGAACATTACAATATGTTTTGCTATATCATTTGGTTAAAAATTTTCATATTAAGTAAGAGGTCTTGAGTTCAAGTCTCTCTTTTGTTACCTTTTTTGAAAATGTTCATGCTAAAATTGTAAAGTGTATTTCACTTCAAGTATAAAAGTGAATCACTATAAGTAGCTTTAATATTTTATTTTAGAGTTATTTATTTTGCATGCAACTTTTCTGTTATAAAGTAACTTCATTGTAAAAGTGATCCCCACTTCTCTTTATAAAAGTGGGTCACTTCATAAAGCAACTTACACAATCACGTGGTCATTTGGTTACCAATTGTGCTTTTGTTTAAAATGGCATAACTCTAACATCAGAAGTCTATTTTCAGTGCTATTTTTTTTAAAACCGCACAACTTTTCGAGCTCTTTCCATATAGATCATCAGTTTCAGTTTTTAAATCTACATTATCTACATATTTAATATGGATTCTACAAGTACTTTCTTGCTTACTAACAACAACTACTTCCAATGGAAATCTCATATGGAAATTTTTTTATGAGGTAAAGGCTTGTACTGGATTACCTTGGGAAAGGAAAAGCATCGACTGATGCTGATAAGAAAGAAAAGTGGGATAATAGGAATGACGAAGCACGTGGACTAATCGGAATTTCCATCTCTCCTGATTTAAGGTATTTCCTTCAAGATATTGATGACCCCAAAGAAGCTTGGGACACGATTGAATATGTGTTTGGTAAACTCAATATTATCTGAGCACAACAATTAGAAAATCAAATACTGATCTTTAGTCCAAATGATTTTTCTTGCCTTGGAGACTATCTATCTAGGTTTAAAACACTCAGAATTTTATGTGAAGAATGTAAGATAAAGATGGAGGAAGAGTGTTTCATCTATCTTATTATTTCTAAGCTATGTAGTGCATATTATGTGTTTGTATCTACCTTTTATGCCATGCGAGAGGCTCTAGGGGAAGAACCTTATGAAAAACCCACTCTTGAGTCCTTTTGTGCTTCTTTGATTCGAGAGGAAGATAACCTTGTACAATTTGGAGTGATCAACACTGCAGGTCCCTACAACAAAGCCTTAGTTTCCCAGCAGAAAGATAAACCCAAGTATCCCAAGAAGCAACATCCTCGCTGCAATAAGAAACAACATAAGGGTTCCAAACCTGCTCAGACAACTTTGGCTCCTACTGGTGACAAAGGAGCAAAATATAAAAGTAAGAATACTAATAGACATTGCAAATTTTGTGATAAAGATGGTCATAATGAGTCCAAATGTTTCAAGAAGATGGAAGCTATAGAAGCACAACATCAACATTGATTCTACTTCTTCTTCTCATGGACATGCACTTTCTGCTTCTGGTTTCTCCTTCAATTCAAATTCTACTACTACTTCTTCTTTTGATGAGTGTCTTATTGATTCAGGAGCATATTAACATATGGCTAAGGATAAAGCCATATTTTTTTGCTCTAAATGAATGTAACACCAATTAAATATTTGTTGGTGATGATATATCTCTTAGTGTTGTAGGATCTGGAACAATTCAAGTAGATAATGATCATTTCAATGATGTATTATGTGTTCCAAGTCTTTCTTGTAACCTTCTATTTGTATATCAAATCACTCATTCAGGTGAAGGTGAAACCGTCAAGTTTTCACCTCACCAGTTGTAATCAAAGATCTAAAAGATCCTAAGCAGGTTCTTGCAACTGGAATTGTTGATTATATTACCAAGTTGTACAAGTTTGACAACTTTGGGTCATCATTTTTTTCATCGGTTTTTGTTGCTCATAGTGATGACTTGAGCAAACTTTGGCATGAGCGATTTGGTCATCTAAACTATCGCTCATTGCAGAAACTATGTAATCAACAGATGGTGACTAGTATTCCTCTTGTTTCATGTAGAGATGGTGTTTGTGTCAGTTGTGTTCTCGGTAAACATCATCGGGACAGTTTTGACAAACGTGCCTCTTGGCATGCCTCGGGTCCTTTGCGGCTTGTTCATAGTGATTTGTGTGGTCCACTTTCTTCTCCTTCTTTTTATGGGTGCAAGTATTTCTTAACTTTCATTGATGACTTTTCCAAACGTACTTGGGTTTACTTTTTAAAATTCAAGAGTGAATTTTTTGACAAGTTTTTGGCCTACAAGGCCCTTGTAGAAAAGCAATCTGGACATCAAATTTAAAAGTTAAGAACAGATGATGGAGGTGAATATGTGAACAATAATTTTACAAGCCACTGCACTACACAAGGAATCCAAATGCAACACATTGTTCCATATACACCACAAAAGAATGGTGTTGTTGAGAGAAAGAACCGCACATTAAAATAAATGGCTAATTGTATGATCCAATCTAAGGGATTAAGCCTAAAGTATTGGGCGAAATCCATCAACTGTGAAAATTAAATAGTAAATCAAACTCCCACAAAGGCTATTAAAAATATAACACCGAAAGTAGCATGGACTAAAATTAAACCAGATGTAAGTCACTTTTGTGTATTTGGCAGTATAGCATGGGCTCACATTCTTGATGAGAAAAGGAAAGCATTGCAGCCTAAAAGTGAGAATTGTATATTTGTTGGTTATTCTGAAGATGTCAAAGGTTACAGACTTCTTCAATCACATTATAATGGAATTATTATTAGAAGAGATGTTAAATTTGATGAAAATCTCTTGGCCTATGAGTCTAATTCGACGATTGTGCCTTCCTCAGCCTATAAGCCATCTTCGACGTTTGTGCCTTGTTATGATCTGGTTTCTTTTTTAGATGATGACAGTGAGGATGAAAATCCACCTTCACCTAATCACCCTCCTCCAGATGAGTCCTTTGAACCCGAACTAGCACCAGTTCCACCACTTCCTAGATGGGTCCATTCAACACGAGAAGCAGTTGGTGATATTGTCGGTGATACTTCAGATCAGCATCAGACATGCTCATAGTTCCAACGAGCCTCTTCTCTTTTGGCTCAAGTTTCAGAAAATCATGATCCAGAGACATTTGTAGAAGCTTCAGGTCATCCAGATTGGGATACAACAATGAATGAAGAGTATCGTTCTTTAATGGAAAATGATACTTGGGATCTTGTACCTCT
>JZKD02S1908414.1:229571-241613 GCA_000966675.3 Picea glauca
AAATTAAATAAAAAAGGGTTAAAACATTTGTGAGGGTTGTTCTTAAGTATGAGGTAGATGTGTAATTCCTTTTGTGCTCAACAAAGCACAAAATGTGCATGAAATTGACACTTGGAATATATATTGTTGGATTACTGAGACGGGGGGTGAATCAGTAACAGAGAAATTTAATCATTTTTAACCATATAAACCAAGTTTTATATCAATGTAGAATTATCATCCAATAACTGCAGAGTAAATAAGCAATGAACAAATGAAAAATCATACACATACACAATACACCAGTGTTTTACGTGGAAACCTAAAGCGGGAGAAAACCACATAATCCTTTTTCTTATATGTCTTGAAGAATTATGTTCATTGGAAGCACCAATTTCCTTTGTTTTCCAGCAACAACTGGAAGGAGGCTCCAACCCCCTTGTTTCTCAGGCTACAACCTGAAGGAAGCTCCAACTCCCCTATTCTTTGGCTACAACTAGAAGGAGGATACAACCCCCTATGTTCTTTGGCTACAACCACCTATCCTTGCCCCATCCAACCGCCCTGAAGTAGAAGTAGAATGATGGAACTACTGTCATGCTATCACTATGAGATATATCATTGTAAACATATACCAATAAACCTAAACCATGCATCAACCATGCATCAACCTGTAATCAACCTGTACCATAAACAAGTGCATCAACCATGCACCAACCTGTACCAAACAACCTGCAATCAACCTGTACCATAAACAAGTGCATCCAACCATGTACCAAGTATCTACCAATCATGTGTCAACTACTCATCAACTATGACTCATCAATATGTAACAACATCATCAACTATACACCTCATGTATGTGCCAACTCATCAACTACTTGTCTCAACCGTGTACCCAAGATGTACCTCAACAAAAATCCCTCATCAATGTCATCATCCAAATATGATTTGTAACTCTGTAATAGACCTAGTTTATATGATCACATACCTACAAACCTTCCTTAACTTTAACAACAAGAGACTAGCATTTTCATCAAGCTTTTCTTTAGTCTCACATGACTAGTTTTGGATTAGTCAACAACCCTAACTTGAAATAATCATAAATGTGTACCTGTAATGAATAAAGATTTGAAAATGATAAAAAATGTTATTCAGTGTTTTTAATGCAATTCCTCTAGTTGTAACTACTTAGAACCTCTCAGAAAAGGAGTTATAGCAAAAATGGCATACCTTGTTGAATTCTAGCTTATTCTAGAGAGTGACCTTGTAGAGAGTGCCCCACATAGAATATTTTTTGAATCGATCTGAAAATGTTACACAACATACTACAGACTGTACTCTAACCAAAACATTTGGTCTTACTAAATTTGGATTTGTTATGAAGAAGTTATGACGTTTTTACCAAAAACACCTTAGAAAGCATCATCAAAAGAATTTATCTTCCCTTGAATTCCGGCTCTCTTTTCTTCACCTTCCCTCTGAAATTCGGATTAGATATCCTTTGGTTACCTCATTCACCTATAGATATCCAATATTCTCAAGTGTGATATAAAATGAGAGATTCTTGCCTCTTATTTATACTCTCCATCTTCTAGGTCACTTAACCCATTTCTAGGTTACTTAACACATTTATAGGTCACCTAATGCATTTATAGGTCACTTAACCTATTTTCCTCATTTTTAGGGTTAACTACTTTCTATAATTAGAAATTTATCCATTACTTTATTGTTTAAATATTCCTCCTTGACTTTGTCACCTCACTTTATCATTTAAATAATCTTCTTTGATTTTGTCACTTCACTTTATTATTTAAATAATCCTTCTTGACTTTGTCACTTTACTTTATGATTTAAATAATAATTTCTTCTTTGCAAGATCTTTGACTTATTTGACCTTTTTGGGCTTCAAGCCAACATATGAGGGTCCTCCAACTTCGTAAGGCCATAACTCTCAAACCGTGAGGAGTTATGTGACGTTCCACATACCACTAGAAATGGCATGACATGTACTATCCATATAGAATAGTATTACCTTAAAATACATTAAAACTCATAACATTATATATTAAATAAACTTGGGTTCATTACCCAAACCTTTGTGCTACCGAAATTCACTACCAGACTTTCTTCAATGGTTGACATCAATGATAACAAACCTTAACCAACAATATCCCCCTTTGGCTTTGATGGAAACACTCTGATGCAATACTGAAATTATGTCATGCAATGCTGAAGTCATATCACTCATGCTCCCCCTGGAAACATGCCTCTATCCTCTACATCTCTGTGACCATTGCTACCCCTGGAACCATGCCTCTGTCCTCTACATCTGATGAATCTCATTCCCTTTCTCATCAATGGAAAAGGTATCTTTCCATCTGTGGATGCTCCCCTTGACTGAACTGTCCTCTTTATGGTGCTTCCTCATGTACATATTGTTAATATTATGGTATCTTCGAGAGGTATGAACCTCTATTGTGACCTATGACGAGATTAGAATACTCCGGAAGGAAGCAAAGAAATGAAGAAAACCTTAGACAGGTTGTCAGCTGCATAAATCTATTTTATATGAATTTATTAATACCCAAAAGGAGAAGTTGGCCCCAGTTAAACTGCCCAGACTAATATAAATACAGGGCGTCAGTTCTCTTATTCATATATCAACAGTTGCAGAGAGAAATGGATCTGCGCAGGTCCAGTTGCAACTTGTGCGCAAGTTTCTGGGAAAGTGTGCGCTAGCCTCTGGGTGGGATTATCTGATCAACTTGGGTTCAGTTATTTCTTGGTGCATTAGCCTCTCTTGTCTATTGGATTGCTACCAGGATTCTCTTCTCTGTCAAGGTCAAGGTGCTCAGAGGGTGGCTTCAGCCTGTGGTTGGGTGACGAGGGTATCGTCAATGGTAAAACGAGCACAATATTCTATATTCTAACAGGTTATGGGCCCACACACCCTTCAGTCAGCCTAAAATGTTGGAAGGAAGCATAGTCGCTAGATATTGAGCTCATTGAGGAACTGCCTCTAGGGTTACTAGCAGGAGCAGCTTCCAAAAGAACTACAGCTAGGGTTACTAGTAGAAGCAGTTACAGAAACCCTAAATCTCCAATCTGGCACCTTATGATGGAGCATCTCACCCAAGAAGAAGATATCCATATGCACCCTAACTCAGTGCACCTCTTGGATTTCTCAGAAGACAAAAATGATGAAGTTGAAGTTTTGGATCAAGGCATGACTAGTTACCAGTCAACCGAAGACATGTGTGAGACAATCAGTCTTTTACATTACTCAACACTTATCGGGACGATTGAAGATGATATGTGGATAATCGACAATGGAGCTTCCAGACACATGATGGGAGATCAAGCCAGACTCTCAAATCTAAATGAGAGAAAGACATCATACAAAGTGGAGCTTGGAGACAAAAGCACTTACCTCGTCGAAGGATTTGGACAAGCCTCCGTCAAGTTGGAATCAGGTAATCATGTTCACTTAAGAAATGTTCTATATGTACCTGGTTTAGAAAAGAATCTTGTATCAATATCATGTTTAGAAGACAAAGGAAACATAATAGCCTTCATAGATGGAAAAGTATTATCATGGCATAAGAATTCCAGCATAGAGGATGCTAGGGTTATTGGAAGTCGTGAAGGAAATCTTTATAGACTACTAGAGCGAAATGAAGAAGCTCTAATACATGACGAAGTCAACCCTAATGAGATTTGGCATAGAAGGTATGCTCATATCAATTACCAAGCATTACCTTTACTCAGAAAAATGGTTGAAGGAATACCAGAATTGAAATCCACACATCATGGAATCTGCAAAGGATGTGCCCTTGGGAAGAATATCAAGAAACCATTCCCAAGCAGCAACAACAGATCCAAGGAAATCCTAGATCTAATACACTCAGATGTTTGTGGTCCAATGCTAGTCATATCTCTAGGAGGATCTCTCTACTACGTAATATTCATAGATGACTATTCAAGAAATACGTGGCTGTACCTACTGAAATCAAAAGACGAAGTATTCAACAAGTTCCAAGAATTCAAGGCAGAAATAGAAAACCTTACGAACAAGAATATCAAGACTTTAAGAACAGATAATGGAGGAGAATACACCTTGAAGGAGTTCGTTGCATTCTACAAATCGGCAGGGATTAGGAGGGAGTTGATTGTTCCTCATAATCCTCAACAAAATGGTGTAGCAGAAAGGAAGAACAAATCTATTGAAGAAATGGTAAAAGCCCTATTGAACGATCAAGGTCTATCCATGTTTCTATGGGGAGAAGTAACAATGATGACAATATATGTACAGAACAGAAGCCCTCATCGCATATTGAAGGACATGACACCAAAAGAAGAATTCTCAGGTAAGAAACCTAACATAGAAAATCTAAGAATATTTGGATGTCTAGTTTACTCTCATATTCCCAAAGATAAAAGGAATAAACTAGAACCCTCAGGAAAGAAGGGGATATTCATGGGATATAGTGATTCATCCAAAGCCTATAGAATATATATTCCTGAACAACACAAGATCGAGGTTAGCAAAGACGTAGCATTCAATGAAAGGATGGCCTTCAGGAAATCCATCGAAGAAATTATAGAAGAAGAAGAACTTGAAGAACCAAATGAAGAAAACACAGAAAACGAAGATAATGAAAAAGATCAACTTGATCATCCTATGGAATCAGGTGAGAACATTGATTTAGATATCATACCAAAAACCATGAATCGACCATCTTGGCTTGAAGCTACATTACAAGACGCAGAAAGAATCAAGGTTCCAGAAGGAACATCCAAAAAGAGTAAAAGATCGAAAAGATTCTCAAGTTATGCAACATACATGACGAAACTTCTAGATGAAGAACCTATTACATTTGAAGAAGTAGTCCAAAAGGGACAATGGAAAGAAGCTATGGTGAAAGAACATCAATCCATTATGGAAAAATGAAGTATGGGAAATTATACCCAGACCTAAAGAAAAATCAGTGGTAACCTCAAAATGAGTATACAAGATCAAACATGCAGCAGACGGAAGCGTGGATAAATATAAGGCAAGATTCATGGCTAGAGGGTTCTCCCAGAAGGAGGGAGAATATTATGACGAAACCTTTGCTCCGGTGGAAAGGTATACCTCCATCAGAGCTATCATATCTTTTGTCGCTTCCATGGGATGGAATCTATACCAAATGGATGTAAAGACAACCTTCCTCAATGAAGCTATTGAAGAAGACGTGTATATCGAACAACCTCAAGGATTCAAGGTACATTCCAGAGACACTCATGTTTGTAGATTGAAGAAATCTCTATATGGAATCAAACAAGCTCCAAGGGCTTGGTACGCCAGAATGGACAACTATCTAACAAGACTTGGTTTCTCCAAGAGTCATGCCGATCCAAACCTTTAATACAAAGTCGTGGATAACACACTTGTAATTTTACTATTATATGTTGATGATCTATTCATAACAGGTGAAGAATCTCTAATTATTCAGTGCAAGAAGGAATTAGCCTTTGAATTTGACATGAAAGATCTAGGTCTCATGCACTATTACTTGGGACTAGAAGTATGGCAGAAGTGTGGTGAAGTATTCCTTGGACAAGGAAAGTGCGCAATAAAGATCATTTAGAAATTTGGAATGATGGACTGTAAGTCCATGGACACTCCTATGAATGTGTACATATTAGAAAGTGAAAGTCCTAGATTCTGATCCAGTAGATCCATCTCTATATCGACAGCTAATTGGATCATTGATGTGTTTGGTAAATACTCTACTAGACATTTGCTTTGTTGTAAATACATTAAGTAAGTTCCAGGTGGAACCTAGACAAGAGAATTGGATAGCTACAAAGCATGTCCTAAGATATATTCGTGGGACAATAAACTATGGCTTAAGAATACCGCATCCAGTGATATCCAACTTCATGGATTCACAGACTCTGATTGGGAAAGAAGTGCAGAAGACAGAAAGAGTACTTCAGGTATGTGTTTCAGCTTGGGCTCCATTATGATATCTTGGGGCAACAGAAAATAGAAGTCTGTCGCACTCAGTACAACAGAAGCAGAGTATATGGCATCTTTTGAAGCATGCACAGAAGCTGTATGACTAAGGAAGTTAATCTCCGATTTATTTGATCAGACTCCAGAATCGACCATAATATATTGTGATAATCAGAGTTGTATAATATTATCTGAACATCCAATGTTTCATGAAAGGTCGAAGCACATTGAGATCAAATACTACTTTATTTTATATAAAGTCCAAGAAGGATAAGTAAAGCTCGAGTATATCCCCACTGAAGAGCAGACAACAGATATCCTGACAAAACCTCTATCCAGAATCAAGTTTGCATATTTCCGAGAGAAGATGGGGATCGTGGAAATAACTTCTTTAGCTGAAAGGGAAGATTCTGCAGGCTAGAAGAAGGTAAGGAAAAATATTCTTGAAAAATATTTATTTATGTGATTTAAATGACTCTCCAGTTAGGAGGGAGCACTGAAAATATTATTTATCTTTATAATTGAAAAATACTCCAGATTGGACAGATTCTTTCCTGTTTGGAAAGTGAATTGATATTTTTGACAGATAGTGACTTCCCATTGTAGTTAACATGGGAGGCAGACTGATTGTTGATGTATCATAAACAACGACTTCCCATTATGGGGAGTGGTCTAGGAAAGTCATTCTTCTTGGCATTCACTCTGAGTAGTGGTCAAGTAGAATGGTCTCCCTTGCTGGGAAGTCATTCTTTCAAAGTTCACAGTTGTGAGCAGTTTCAAAGAATGGTCCATTTTGGAGGTTGATGCAGGACAAACATTCCTTTGGATTATACATTCTCTCCAGGGTGCACTTTAATTAGTGTAGGAGGAATGGCCCAGGGTGGGGAATGGTCTAGACAGTTATTCCTTAGGGTTATACATTCTTTCCAGGGTGCACTTTGATAAGTGTAGGAGGAATGGCCCAGGGTGGGGAATAGTCCAGGCTCAGCAATCAGGGACAATCATTCCTTAGGGTTTATACATTCTCTTCAGAGTGCACTTTAATTAGTGTAGGAGGAACGGCCCAGGGTGGGGAATGGTCCAAACATTTCTTAGGGTTTATACATTGTGTCCAGGGTGCACTTTGATTAGTGTAGGAAGAATAGCCCAGGGTGAGAAATGGTCTAGGTTCAGAAATCAGAGACATTAATTCTTCCTTGTTTGAGAAGAATGGGGCAGATAGCCCATTACTGATATTCTATACTGAGGGCAGATATTCTTTCAGAACACATAGATGTGAGTGAAAGATTGGCCCATATGATTCAGTTTTTATCATAACATTGTTTCTATGCAGGTTGCTATCAGATGTTTGTTATGAAGAATATATGACAGTAAATGTAAACTATTGTGAGGAAGATATTCTTTCAGAACTCACAGATGTGAGTGAAAGATTGGCTCGGAGACTGCTTGTCTCCAGACAATAGAGATATACTACTATGGTGGATTTGTTTCACCGTTTGTGACTATGTGTCATAGTTTGAGTAGTTGTGTACTACCTAAATAGACACAGGTGTTTTCTATCAATTGATATTGTACCAGTTGTCATAGGATATTATCCAATTGGATTATAATGATGGTGCTCATGTTGCTACCAGTTGAGTGGTCTGTTGTGCTCAAGACCATACCTCCCTAGCTAGGAGGGAGTGTTAATATTATGGTAGCTTCGGGAGGTATGAACCTCTATTGTGACCTATGTTAATATTATGGTAGCTTCGGGAGGTATGAGCCTCTATTATGACCTATGATGAGACTAGAATCCTTTGGAAGGAAGCAAATAATTGAAGGAAACCCTAGACAGGTTGTCAGCTGAACAAATATATTTATATTGAATTTATTGATGCCCAGAAGGAGAAGTTGGCCCCAGTTAGACTGGCCAGGTCGGCCCCAGTTAGACTGGCCAATCCACTATAAATACAGGGCACCAGTTTCATTATTTTTCATCTCATCAGTTGCAGTGAGAGCAATATCTGCACAGGCAGTTGCAGGAAACAACAGTTTGGTGCGTAGGTTTTTTTTGGGAGAGCTGGAAAGTGGTGCGCTAGCTTCTGGGTGGGATCATATATTTAGTTTAGTTTCTATTCTTTTTCTTGGTGCATTTATCCTCTCTTGGCTATTGATTGCAGCCAAAATTCTCTTCTCAGTCAAGGTCAAGGTGCTTGGAGGGTGTCTTAAGGCCTGTGGTTGGGTGACAAGGGTATCGTCAATGGTTAAACGAGCAAAATCCTCTATATTCTAACAGGTTATGGGCCCACACCCCCTTCATTCAGCCTAAAACGCTGGAAGGAAACATAACCGCTAGGTATTGAGCTCATTGAGGAACTACCGCTAGGGTTACTAGCAGGAGCAGCTTCCAAAGAAATGCAACTAGGGTTACTAGCAGTAGCAGTTGCAGAAACCCTAATTCTCATATCCAACACCTTGTGATGGAGCATCTTTCTCAAGGAAAAGATATCAGATGTGCCCTAACTCAGCGCACCTATTGACTTTCTCAGAAGAGAGAAAAGATGCAGTTGAAGTTTTGGATCAAGACATGACCAGTTATCAGTCAATCGAAGACATGTGTGAAACAATCAGTCTCTTACATTACTTAGCACTTACCGAGACAATTGAAGACGATATGTGGATAATCAATAGTGGATCTTCTAGGCACATGACAAGAGATCAAGCTAGACTCTCAGATCTAAATGAGAGAAAGACATCGTACAAAGTGGAGCTTGGAGACAAAAGAACCTACCCCGTCGAAGGATTTGGACAAGCCGCCATCAAATTGGAATCAGGTAATCATGTTCACTTAAGAAATGTTCTATATGTACCTGGTTTAGAAAAGACTCTTGTATCAATATCATGTTTAGAAGACAAAGGAAACAGAATAGCCTTCATAGATGAAAAGGTGTTATCATGGCATAAAGATTCAAGCATAGAAGATGCTAGGGTTATTGGAAGACGTGAAGGGAATCTATATAGACTACTAGAACAGAATGAAGAAGCCATAGTACATGATGAAGTCAACCCTAATGAGCTTTGGCATAGAAGGTATGCTCATATCAATTATCAAGAATTACCTTTCCTCAGGAAGATGGTTGAAGGGATACCAGAATTAAAGTCTACACACGAAGGAACTTGCAAGGGATGTGCCCTTGGGAAGAACATTAAGAAACCATTCCCGAGCAGCAACAACATATCTAAGGAAACCCTAGATCTAATACACTCAGATGTTTGCGGTCCAATGCCAGTCAAATATTTAGGAGGAGATCTCTACTACTTAACTTTCATAGATGAATATTCAAGGAAGATGTGGCTATACCTATTGAAGTCAAAAGATGAAGTATTCAACATGTTCCAAGAATTCAAGGCAGAAATAGAAAAACTTACAAACAAGAAGATCAAGACATTAAGAACATATAATGGAGGAGAATACACCTCAAGGGAGTTCGTTGCATTCTGCAAATCAGCAGGGATTAGGAGGGAGCTAACTATTCCTCATAATCCTCAACAAAATAGTCTAGCAGAAAGAAAGAATAGATCTATTGAAGAAACAGTAAAAGCCCTATTGAATGATCAAGATCTATCCATGTTTCTATGGAGAGAAGCAGCAATGACGACAATATACGTGCAGAACAGAAGCCCTCACCACATATTCAAGGACATGACACCAGAAGAAGCATTCTCAGGAAAGAAACCTAATGTAGAAAACTTAAGAATATTTAGATGTCAAGTTTATTCTCATATTCCCAAAGATAAAAGAAATAAACTAGAACCCTCAGGAAAGAAGGGGATATTTGTAGGATATAGTGATTCATCCAAAGCCTACAGAATATATATTCTAGATCAACACAAGATAGAAGTAAGAAGAGACGTAACATTCAATGAAAGAATGGCCTTCAGAAAATCTATCGAAGAAACTATAGAAGAAGAAGAAACTGAAGAACTAAATGAAGAAAACACAGAAGGTGAAAATAACGAAAAGGATTAACCTGATCATCCTATGGAGATATGTGAGAACGTTGATCCAGATAATATACCAAAGAACAAGAAAATACCATCTTGGCTTGAAGCCACCTTACAAGACGAAGAAAGAATCAAGGTTCCAGAAGGAACATCCAGGAAGACTAAAAGACCGAAAAGATTCTCAAGTTATGCAGCATACATGACAAAGATTCTAGATGAAGAACCTATTACATTTGAAGAAGCAGTTAAAAAGGAACAATGGAAAGAAACTATGGTAGAAGAGCACCAGTCCATTATGAGAAATGAAGTATGGGAAATTGTACCCAGACCTAAAGAGAAATCAGTTGTAACTTCAAAATGGGTATACAAGATCAAACATGCAGCAGATGAAAGTGTGGATAAATATAAGGCACGATTCGTGGCTAGAGGGTTCTCCCAGAAGGAGGGAGAAGACTATGATGAAACCTTTGCTCTGATGGCAAGGTATACCTCCATCAAAACTATTATATCTCTTGTCGCTTCCATGGGATGGGATCTACACCAGATGGATGTAAAGACAACCTTTCTCAATGGAGCCATCAAAGAAGAAGTATATATTGAACAACCTCAAGGATTCGAGGTACACTCCAAAGACACTCATGGTTGCAGACTGAAGAAATCTCTATATGGACTCAAGCAAGCTCCAAGGGCTTGGTATGCCAGAATGGACAATTATCTAACCAGACTTGGTTTTTCCAAGAGTCATGCAGATCCAAACCTTTACTACGAAGTCGTGAACAATGCACCTGTAATTCTACTATTATATGTTGATGATCTATTCATAACATGTGAAGAATCTCTAATCATTCAGTGCAAGAAGGATTTAGCCTCTGAGTTTGATATGAAATATCTAGGTCTCATGCACTATTACTTGGGACTAGAAGTATGGCAGAAGTGTGGTGAAGTATTCATTGGACAAGGAAAATATGCAATAAAGATCCTTCAGAAGTTTGGAATGATGGACTGTAAGTGCATGGACACTCCTATGAATGTGGATATAAGAAAAGTGAAAGTCCCAGATTCCGATCCAGTAGATCCATCTCTATATCGGCAGCTAATTGGACCATTGATGTATTTGGTAAATACTCAACCAGATATTTGCTTTGCTGTAAATACATTAAGTCAGTTTCAGGTGGAACCGAGACAAGAGCATTGGATAGCTGCAAAGCATGTCTTAAGATATATTCGTGGGACAATAAACTATGGCTTAAGAATACCGCATCCAGTGATATCCAACTTCATGGATTCACAGACTCTGATTGGGCAAGAAGTGCAGAAGACAGAAAGAGTACTTCAGGTATGTGTTTCAGCTTGGGCTTCGCTATGATATCTTAGAGCAGCAGGAAGCAAAAGTCTGTCGCACTTAGTACAACAAAAGTAGAGTATATGGCAGCTTGTGAAGCATGCACAGAAGCAGTATGGCTAAGGAAGTTAATATCCGATTTATTTGATCAGACTCCAGAATCAACCACAATATATTGTGATAATCAGAGTTGTATAAGATTATCCGAGCATCCAGTATTTCATGAAAGGTTGAAGCACATTGAGATCAAATACTACTTTATCCGAGATAAAGTCCAGGAAGGAGAGGTAAAGCTCGAATATATCCCCACTGATGAGCAGACAACAGATATCCTGACAAAGCCTCTTTCCAGAATCAAGTTTGAATATTTCCAAGAGAAGATGGGGATTGTGGAAATAACTCCCTTAGCTGAAAGGGAAGACTCTCCAGGATAGAAAAGGTACACAAAAATGTTTATTTTTGTGATTAAAATAACTCTCCAGTTAGGAGGGAGAATTGAAAATGTTATTTATTTTTGTAAGAGTCCAGATTGGACAGATGCTTTCCTGATCGGAAAGTGGATTGAGATTTATGACAGACAGTGGCTTCCCATTGTAGTTAAAATGGGAGGCAGACTGTGTTGGAAATATGGCTACAACAGAGATGACGCAGATGATCAAGGCGCAGATAATCAAGGTTGTCATTGATGGCAATCAATTGTTTATAAAGAACAGATGCTGAAACATGCTGC
>JZKD02S1908414.1:247033-259315 GCA_000966675.3 Picea glauca
GCCCAGGGTGGGGAATAGTCCAGGACAATCATTCCTTAGGGAAGACTCATTCCCTCCAGGTTACACTTTGTTTAGTGTCGGAGGAATGGCTGAGGGTAAGGAATGGTCCAAGAATTTATTGAGCACAGACTCATTCTCTCTAGGTTACACTTTGTTTAGTGTCGGAAGAATGGACGAGGGTGGGAAATGGTATAGGTTTAGAAATCAGAAACAATCCTTCTTCCTTGGTTGAGAATAATGGGGCAGATAGCCCAGTGTTGATATTCTATACTGAGGGCAGACATTCTTTCAGATCTCACAAACATGAGTGAAAGACTGGCCCAGATGATTCAGTTTTATCATAACCTTGTTTCTATGTAGATGAAGACTACTGTGGTGGCAGAAATTCTTTCAGATCTCACAGATGTGAGTGAAATATTGGCCCAGATGATACAGTTTTTATCATAACATTGTTTATATGCAGGTTTCTATTTGTTATGAAGGACAGTTTGTGATTGCATTTCACAAAGTCTGAGTAGTTGTGTACTACTGGAATAGACACAGGTGTGTTCTATAAATTGATATTGTACCAGTTGTCATAGGAGATTATCCAGTCGGATAATAATGATAGGTTCTCATGGTGCTACCAGTTGAATGGTCTGTTGTGCTCAAGACCATACCTCCCTAGCTAGGAGGGAGTGTTAATATTATGGTAGCTTCGGGAGGTATGAACCTCTATTATGACCTATGATGAGACTAGAATCCTTCGGAAGGAAGCAAAGAATTGAAGGAAACCCTAGACAGGTTGTCGACAGAACAAATATATTTATATTGAATTTATTGATGCCCAGAAGGAGAAGTCGGCCCCAGTTAGACTGGATAGGTCGGCCCCAGTTAGACTAGCCAGTCCACTATAAATACAGGGCACCAGTTTCATTATTTGTCGTCTCAGCAGTTGCAGTGAGAGAAATATCTGCACAGGGAGTTGCAGACAGCAACAGTTTGGTGCGCAGGTTTTTTTGGGGAGAGTTGGAAAGTGGTGCGCTAGCTTTTGGGTGGGATCATATGTCCAGTTTAGTTTCTATTCTTTTGCTTGGTGCATTTAGCCTCTCTTGGCTATTGATTGCAACCATAATTCTCTTCTCGGTAAAGGTCAAGGTGCTCGGAGGGTGGCTTAAGGCTTGTGGTTGGGTGACAAGGGTATCATCAATGGTTAAATGAGCACAATTCTCTATATTCTAACCTATGACGAGATTATAATAATCTGGAAGGAAGCAAAGAAGTGAAGAAAACCCTAGACAGGTTATCGGATGCAAAAATATATTTTATATGAATTTATTAATACCCAGAAGGAGAAGTCGGCTCCAGTTAAACTGCCCAGAATACTATAAATATAGGGCACCAGTTCTCATTATTCATATCTCAACAGTTGCAGAGAGAACTGGATCTGCGTAGGTGTAGCTACAGCTTGTGCACAAGTTTCTGGGAAAGTGTACGCTAGCCTTTGGGTGGGATTATCTGATCAGCTTGGGTTCTATTCTTGCTTGGTGCATTAGCCTCTCTTGGCTATTGGATTGCTACCAGGATTCTCTTCTCTTTCAAGGTCAAGGTGCTTGGAGGGTGGCTTTGGCCTGTGGTTGGGTGACGAGGGTATCGCCAATGGTAAAACAAGCACAATCTTCTATATTCTAACACATCTAAGACATATAAGATAAGCATTCAAAAACATTCATTTTGGAGTAGAAATAAATCTGAGTCTCTGACGAAGATACTCAAAGGCTTCCCGTGGAAGTGGTTTTGTAAATATGTCTACCACTTGTTCTTTTTTGCCCACATACTCAACTCTGATGTTCTTTTATGCAACATGTTCCCATAGAAAGTGATACTTGATTGGAATATTCTTTGTCTTGGAGTGCATCACCAGGTTCTTTGAGATACTGATGGTGCTTGTATTATCACAATATATTGGAATGGGATCATCATGCTCAACCTGTATATCTGTCAAAGTTTGTTTCATCCAAAGAACCTATGTACAACATGTTGTTGCTACAATATACTCTACCTCATCTGTAGATAGAGATACCGATGATTGTTTCTTTCTTATCCATGATACTAAACACTCACGCAAGTAGAACGTTGATCCATTGGTGCTTCTTCGGTCATTAATACAAACTTCCCAATCTGCATCTGTGTAGGCAATAAGAGATATATCCTTTCCTTTTGGATATCATAATCCAAACTCTTTTGTTCCTTTGAGATATCTGAAAATTCTCTTCACTGCTAAAGCCTAATACATGTGATTCCTTCGGTGCTTCTTGAAATTGTGCCACCTATCCAATTGCCTGTATTACATCTGGTCTGGATGTTGTCACATATAGTAGGTTGTCAATCATTGACCTGTATTTCCTCTGATCTGTAGACTTTGAATCATCATATTTTCTTAACTTGGAATTGGTTTGCATGGGAGTGATAACTGGTTTGCAATATTCCATTCCGAACCTCTTTATCATTTCTCTGATATACTTGGTTTGAGAAATAAAAATTCCTTGGTTTCTTTGACGTATCTAAAGTCCTAGAAAGAAGGATAGTTCTCCATGTAATGACATTTCAAATTCATTCTTCATATCCTTTGCAAATTTCTGGATTAACCTATTATCATCACAACCAAAAATAATATCATCAACATAAACTTCAATTAATAAAATATTACCTTGACTTACCTTGATGTAGAGGTTGTTGTCTCCACTTCCTTTCCGAACCCTTCCTGTTGTAGATATTTATCGAGTCTAGAGTACTGTAATACCCCAAGGACATACCCTAGTTATATTATGAATTGTAATCATGTTTTGTAGGCTGGTGAGCCGAGTATTGATAAGATGGTGGGCTTATGTGTTTATTAGGCTGGAGAGCCTAAGTGTTAAAGGCTAGGATCCTGATTTTGTATATGTAATTTTGCAAAACATTAATAAAGATTAAACATCATTGCATGAAGACCGACCATGAAGAAAGAGTGATGGGGGAATAAGCTTACACAGGGTGGGTAAGGGAAAAGGGGATGAAAGGTTGGAAAGAGGGACTAACCTTAGGGGCTTAAGTTCTTGAGAATAATAATTTATTATTATTCCAAAGCTGTTTGAAAGACATGTTTTTTTATCCTAATTCCTGGGAGAGACAACACATGCATCTCCAACATGTGCAAAAAGGGAATGCATTTAGCTCCAGGAAGACAAGTGTCTACCTGTGCACATGCAGTTAAAAGCTGAAGCATCAGCTGAGTTGGGGGTTCATTCTGTCAGTTTTCTCGATCCTTCGTCTAAAACCGTGAGACCATTGTGATTGAGATCTTCTTAATTTGCTTGTCACGCATCCTAAAAACAAGAACCATGAAGCCAACTAGTGTATTTTCGTGAATCTCGTGACATGTTTATTGGACCTTTGCAATATTCCCGCAGGCACCTGAAAATCAAAAATCCATGAACCGTTCTGTGTCTTCTGAGGAAGCCGACACGTGAGTAATCAGCTTAGTTGTGTCATGTTTTAGCGTGGGTTTTTTCGTCTTGCGGTGTCATGCCCATCTATTGTTGCTACTGTCATCCCTGTGTGAATGAGTCCTGAAATTTTGTTGTTGTCCTCACCTGGCTAGAGATGAGTCGAGGAGTGTGTTGAAGAAGCGGGTTGTCAGGCCCGTGGTAGAAGAGCTAGATTTTATGGCCTGTAAGCATCTCTCTCCAGGTGAGAGAGTCTGTTGGGAAGTGGTTTTCTCTGAGAGAGAATCCAACACCAGCTACGAAGATCTGAGAATTCCTAATTCGACATGTTGTCGAGACCCAGAGAGGGAGGTGAAGCACTGATGAACTATGCTTGTGAAGATGTATACTCCCAGGTGGAACAGACATGTCAGGAATGAGAGTCCATGAGTAGTGGGTGTAAGAAGGCTCCTAGAGAGAATCCTTCCAGTTGCATTGTGTAGTTTTCCTGTAACCTTAGCCTAGTCTAGGGTTCCCTTGCATTGGGTGGAGCTTAATCCTAGCTCGGGGGTGACCCACTACTGAGTGTGATGAGGAGTGCAGTCTAAGGTTGGGAGGTTCGTGGAAGGTCTGCACGTAGTTGGTGGAGTTACTACAGTTTCAAAGATAAGTATCATTATGTGTTTAATTTCAATTAAAATGCATGTCTGTGATGCTTGTAATATTATCATGTATTTCATTGCATGTGGAATTATTCTTAATTCTATTTAAGTCTGTATGATGGTAGTAAATATATGTTAAATGTGTTAATTTGACTTAATATGCATGTTATATATATAAGTATGAGAATGTTCCACATAGTAGTGTTTCACGACAGTGGGGATTGATGGTCGGGGACGTTACAATATGGTATTAGAGCCAAGGTTTCAACGTTGAGCCTGAATGGGCCATGTCAATGGAAGTTGAAGCGATATTTCAGAAGGATCTGTTGTCAAAATGGACAAAACTCAAGTTTTGACCCAAGGTTTCAAGTAGAAATTGTGTTAAGAGGAACCAATTTCAAACCTTAGAATGTTTCTTAGTACCAAGGGGTTACTTGACCATGTTACAAAGCTCAGGAGGAGTAGCGGTAGAATAAAACCACAGTCAGCGTGGTATTTGACCACAGAGAGTGAGAGATCAACACTTGGGGTGTTGAAGTCAGAGAATCTATTTTGGAAAAGGAGAGTCCTTTACGACCGTCGGATCCAAAGAAGGTGCAGGAAGATTATCCTAGAAGCCTTTCAGAGTTCGAAAATCAGGAGAAGTGGAATGCATTGAGGCATAAAATTTTGAAGGATATCTACACCGTAGATCATAGGAAAAGAGCCTAACCGTTAGATCCATGTCCAGGAAGGCAAAGGAAAATCACTTCGGAGGATTTCTAGTGTGGAGTGTGACAAACTCCCGAAATCTCGATGTAGATCGCAATCGTCTGTTACGAAGGACACCCGTCAAGATATCATGTACTTTGAGTGGAAGTACTTCATGAGGAGGCAAGTGTTGTGAGTTTGAAACTACCTAAGGCCAAAGTGTCAAAGCCAGTCTTAGTTGTTGATCGTGAAGGAGGACATGAATTGGTAGATCGTGAACTCCGAGAGAAAGCGCTCCGGGCAAAAGAAAGCATAGAGGAGTTGAAACTCTCTATGTCCGAAGCTCTGAAGCCCGAAGTTTCAAAGTGAAAGGGTAGATGTGGTGGGTCCAGATGACGTCACCTGGGGTGATGTGGACCTCTCTAGGAATACCATATGCCATCGCCTTAGTTGGTTATGGATGTACTATGTGGGCCCAGAAGATAGAGAAGTTGGAAGTTTGTAATTTGGGAGATCAAAAGGGAAGAAAGCGAGAAAGCTTCTGGAAACCGAAGTCCTGAAGCTCCGAAGTCCCAAAGTCCTGTAACTGAGATTCTTGAGGTTCCATAGTGTGTGTCAGTCGTTGGATGTTGGGTAGACGTGGATGGTTGTTCGGCCTTACTTCGCGAGTTCGGTAATCTGAACTTCAAGAGATTGTTGTATTGCACTTTGAAATTTCCAAGGCTGAAGGATCGAGTAAGCGCTTATTGATATAGTGCTTGGTCACAACCCATGTTCGCATAGGTTGGGGGACTGAGAGAAAGGGGCTAGTGCTCAAAAACTTAGCAGAGAAGAGATCCGAAAGAATAAATCTATGGGGATTCTTGATTGAACGAGAATCACAGAGAATGAAAACTGAACATTTTCTTGAATCAGATTTGTTTATGAATGTTGTGGGATTTGTTAAGGGTTGATGGCCTGCAAAATTCTGGTTGTCTACACATTGTGTTAGTAGAAGTTTAAAGAGTGACAAAACTTAATAGAGTTGATAGTGAGTGAAAAGAAATGGAGGAGACACAAAATACTTTTAGTTCAAAGAATGAAGCTAAAGGGATGGATGTGCATTTGGGAGTTGAAGGGTCAAACTCTAATGGGCATGGAGAAGAGACAGATAAGGAAGGGAATATGATGAAAATCATTGAAAGATTACAGAAAGATGCCCAAACTCACCGAGAAGATAACAGAAAGCTCATGAAAGCTAAGGAACAATAGGGATAATTCAACTTAAATTTGATGAAGAGTCCTGAGAGAATAAAAAAGAAGTTGGACAAGGAGAGAGACTCGAGAAAAACAGGGAGTCACCATACTTCTGAGGGAATAATATCAAGGAGTGTTTGTAGACACCATCATCCCTCCCAAGGTCTCTCTAGGAGGAGGGCACACAGTAGTTGAAGCTCATCTCCCACCAGAAAGCACAGGAGATCTGGAGTGGATGAACTAAAGGGTGAAATGAACAAGATTAAGCCTCCTATGTTTGATGGAGAGCATGATAAGGAGGAATATGTTGAAACATGGTTGCTTGGCATGAGGAAATATTTCCAACTGCTGAATTATTCCTCTCATGCAGAAGGAAGAATTGCGATGTATCAATTGAAAGGAAAAACATCCATGTAGTGGGATCAGCTTGTGCAGGTGAAACACATTAGAGAGAAAGATATCATTTGGAAATAATTCAAGAGGTATTTCGAGAAGAAATACTTGACTAAAAGATACTATGAAAGAAATATGAAAGAGTTATTTGAACTAAATCTCCGTAGCATGACCATTAATGAGTACGCATGAAGATTTTTGGAATTACTGAAGTATGTTATGTTCATCAAGGATGAGACTGTCAAGATTCAAAGGTATTTGAGTGGACTTCCACCTTACATAGGTGAAAAGATCTAGTATGTTGACCCTAAGACCATGGAAGAAACTATAAGAAGAGAAAAATGATTATATGAGCAGAAAAGAGAGAAGCCTACCTTTTGGAAGACTTGGGAAGACAAGAAGAAATTCCATATGGATCAGAGGAAGAAGGGAACTAGGCCACCCTTTTTCAGAAACAATCCTCAAGGACAGTCATCGTTTTGAGAGCCAAGAATGACCAACGTAGGGGAACAAAGGCCAAGGAAGATGCCCATTCAGTGTTGGGGTTGTCAGGGGAACCACAAGTATAGAGATTGTCCCCACAAAAATGGAAAAGTGAGAGTTTTCCATAATGTTTAGCAAGATGAAACAATGGAGGACATAGGTAGTAGAATGCCAAGGATCTACGCATCCCTAGAAAACAACCAAGTTGAATATCAGTCACACATGATTGAAGTGGAAGGTATGATCAACAACCATGCCTTTACTATTTTAATTGATTCAGGGGATATCCATAATTATATAGATCCTAGAGTGGTTGAAAGTTTTCAATTGTCGAGAAGAAAACATGAAAAGTATTGGTTAGTGTAGCTGGCTACAAGAACCAAGAGAAAGGTCACTGAGTTAGTTAAGTCTTGTCCAGTGGACATGAATGGACTAAGCACAAAGGCTAAATTGAACATTCTTCCTTTAGGTTCTTATGACTGTCTAATTGGGATGGATTGCTTGGACCAACACCATTCCATCTTGAACTGTCGTAATAAGGCATTCACTTACCTAGATGAGGAAGGAAATCGGAAAATAGTCCAAGGAATTCCTAGAGTTGTTGCTATCAGAGACATCTCAACAATGTAGATGAAGAAGTGCTATAGAAAGGTTGTCAATTATTTGAAGCCCATGTTGTTGAAGCATATAAGGATGATGTCTCAAATATTGGAGATCATGTTGTACTAAAGGATTTTGAAGATGTATTTTAGGAGCTACCCAGACTACCTCCGAAAAGAGATATTGACTTCTCTATAAACTTGATGCCTGGAGCATCTCCAGTGTCGAAATATCCTTATAGAATGAATACGCCAGAGATAAAAGAGCTCCAATTGCATCTTGAAGAGCTTCTAAAGAAGGGTTATATACGTCCAAGCATGTCACCTTGGGGTGCCTTGGTCCTATTCGTGATGAAGAAGGACGGGACATTGAGATTGTGTACTAATTTCAGACAATTGAACAAAGTAACTGCTAAGAACAAATATCCTATGTCAAGGATTGATGACCTCTTTGATCAGTTAAAGGATGTGAAAATATTTTCAAAGATAGACCTCAGGTCAGGATATCACTAGGTAAGGATAAAGGATGAAGACATCAACAAGACCACCTTTAGAATGAGGTATGGTCAGTATGAGTTCAAAATGGTGTCGTTTGGCCTGTGAAACACACCCATTTCTTTTATGTGCATGATGAATGGTGTATTCAGGGACTATCTAGACAAGTTTGTCATAGTATTCTTGGATTAAATTATTGTGTATTCCAAGTTGAAGGAAGAGCATGAGAAGCATCTAAGGATGGTTTTGTAGGTGCTAAGATAACACCAACTATATATCAAGTTGAGAAAGTGCTCATTTTATCAGGAGAAGATCCATTACTTGGGGCATATTATTTTGAAGGATGGGATAGATGTAGATCCTAAGAAGATTGAGGCCATTAGAGAATGGTCAACTCCAAAGAACGTGAGGAAATTCAGATTCTTTATGGGTCTAGATGGTTATTATAGAAGGTTTATCGCAGGGTTGTTGAGGATAGCTCACCCTATCACTTCCTTGCAAAGGAAGGAGAAGAAATTTCAGTGGACAGAGGAATGTGAGAAAATCTTCCAGCAATTGAAGTAATTGTTAACCAGTGCTCCAATCCCGAGGATTGCAGATCCGAATGAAGATTATGTGGTGTGAATAGATGCATGCAAAGAAGGACTAGGAGTAGTCCTCAGTTAGAATGGATTCGTAATATGTTATGAATCCATGAAGTTGAAAGATCACGAAAATAACTACTTAAATCATGATTTAGAGTTGGCAACTATCGTTCACGCTCTAAAGAAATGGAGACATTACCTCATGGGAAAGAGGTTTGAGATAAGGACAAACCATAACAATTTGAAGTATGTGTTTGATCAACCAACCTTTAATGCTAGGCAGAGTAGGTGTTTGGAGTTTCTTTTTGAATGTGACTTTGATATCAAGCATATCAAAGGAAAAGAGAACAAAGTGGTTGATGCACTCATCAAGAGAGTGCATGAATTGCATGCTACAGCCATTAGCATTTACCGAACTGATATTAAAGGTATAATTTTGGAGGAGCCTATGAATATTTGCAGTATAGGGATTTGGTAGTGAAGCTACAGCAAGGTAAGACGCTGGAAGGAGTGGAAAATTCTAAATTGGAAACTGACGGAACACTTCTGTACAATAACATAATTTATATACCTAATGTCCAGGACTTGAAACTTATGATTTTGAATGAAATGTATAATGTGCCTTATGTTGGGCACCTTGGATACCATAAGACTGTGGAAGCAGTCAAAAGCCATTACTTTTTGCCAGGTATGAAGAAAGAGATTGCATGGTAAATCGCCAGATGTATGGAGTGTCAGAAGTTTAAAGATGAGCACAGACACCCAACAGGGTTTCTATAGCCTTTACCCATTCCTAAGTGGAAGTGGGAGGTAGTGACAATGGATTTCATCACAAGATTGCCTAGGATAGGTAAGTAGCATGACTCAATCATGGTGGTGGTGGAAAAGACTATGAAAATTGCCCACTTCATTCTGTTAAAGACTACTCACAAGGCAGTGGATGTTTCCGACATATTTATGAAGGAAATGGCACGATTGCACGGAATTCCCAAGAAATTGTGTCTAACAGAGACTCAAAATTTGCCTCAAATTTTTGGAAAGGGATATTCAAGGGGTTTGGAACGAATCTGAAACTTAGCACAGTCTATCATCATGAGTTTGATGGGAAAACAGAGCAAGTGAATTGAGTGATAGAAGACATACTAAGGATGTATGTGATGTACAAACGATCTAAATGGGAAGACTACCTACACTTGGTAGAATTCGCCTACAATAATGGGTATCAAGCATCATTGAAGATTAGCCCATTTGAAGCACTTTATGGAAGAAAGTGAAATACTCTAGTAAGATGGGATAATCTAGCTGATAGGGCAGTAGTTGGGCCAGAGTTGCTCAAAGAAATGGAAGAAAATATGCTAAAAATTAAGAAAAATTTGAAATCTTCCCAAGACAGGAAGAAAATTTATGCTAATAAAAATAGAACCTACAAATAGTTTAAAGTGGGTGATCATGTTTTCTTGAAAGTGAAAACCAATAGAAGTTCCCTAAAGTTGGAAAAATGCACCAAGTTGGTAGCCAGATTTTGTGGGCCATTTGAAATCCTAGAAAGGATTGGGCCAGTTGCATATATGCTTGCATTATCTACATCCATGACTGGACATATTGTGTTTCATGTTTCATTTCTTACAAAATATATACCTAATGCTAATCATGTTATTGATTGGAATGGGATTCGGGTGGAGAAAGAAGGTGTCTTGCAAGTGCATCTTGTGCGCATATTGGATCGGAAAAGAAAATAGCTCCAGAATCGAGCCATAAGGCTTGTAAAGGTCTAGTGGACCTGGTACGGTCTCGAGGATGCGACATGGGAGCATAAGGATGCTATGCAGGAAGAATACCCGCATATTTTTGAAGATTTTGAAAATCTTGTTGATTTTGTGTAAAAGTTGCATTGAGGATAGTGCAAAAATAAGGGGAGGGGATTGTAATACCTGAAGGACATGCCCCAGTTATATTATGAATTGTAATCATGTTTTGTAGGCTGGTGAGCTGAGTATTGATAATTTGTTTAGCTTATGTGTTTATTAGGCCGGAGAGCCTAACTGTTAAAGGCCAGGAACCTGATTTTGTATATGTAATTATGCAGAACATTAATAAAGATTAAACATTGATGCATACAGACCAACCATGAAGAAAGAGTGATGGGGGACTAAGCTTCCACAGGTAGGGTAAGGGAAAATGGGATGAAAGGTTGGAAAGAGGGGATAAGCTTAGGGGCTTAAGTCCTTGAGAATAATAATTTATTATTATTCCAAAGATGTGTGAAAGACATGTTTTTTTATCCTAAGTCCTGGGAGAGGCAACGCATGAAGCTCCAACGTGTGAAAAAAGGGAACACATGAGGCTCCAGGAAGACAAGTTTCGACTTGGGCGCATGAAGTTAAAAGATGAAGCGTCAACTAAGTTGGGGGTTCGTTTTGCCAGTTTTCCCGATCCTCCGTTCGAAACCGTAAGAGATATGTGATTGACTTGTACTTAATTTTCTTGTCATGCATCCTCAAAATGAGAACCATGAATTCGACCGGTGTACTTTCATGAATCTCGTGGCCTCTATATTTTCCCTTTGAAATATTCACACAGGCACCTGAAAATCAGAAATTCGTGAACCGTTCTGTGTCTTCTAAGGAACTCGACACCTGAGTAATCGCCTTAGTTGTGTCGTGTTTTAGCGTGGGTTGTTTTAGCCTGCAACATCATGCCCATATGATGTTGCTACTGTCATCGTTGTGTGAATGAGTTTTGAACCATTGTTGTTGTCCTCGCCTAGCTGGAGCTGAGTCGAGGAGTGTGTTGAAGAAGAGGGTTGTCAGGTTCGTGGTATAAGAGGTAGGTTGTCAGGCTTGTGAGCAGTTCTCTCTAGGTGAGAGAGTCTCTTGGGAAGTGGTTTTCTGCCAGAGATATTCCAACATCAGCTACGAAGCTCTGAGAATTATTGATCCAGCATGTTGTTGATACCCAAAGAGGGCAGTGAAGCAATGATGGACTGTGCTTGTGAAGGTGTATACTCCCAGGTGGAACAGGAATGTGGGGAATGAGAGTCCATGAGTATTGGGCACAATAAGGATCCTATAGAGAATCCTTCTGGTTGCATTGTGCAGTTTTTGTGTAACCTCAACCTAGTCTAGGATTCCCTTGCCTTGGGTGGAGCTTAGTCCCAGCTTGGGGGTGAACCACTGCTGAGCATGATGAGTAGCATGGTCTAAGGCTAGGAGGTTTGTGGAAGGTATGCACGTAGTTGGTGGAGTTACTACAGTTTCAAAGATAAGTATCATTATTTGTTTAATTTCAATTAAAATGCATGTCTATGATGCTTGTAATATTATCATGTATTCCATTGCAAGTTGTTATCATTGAAATTTCGTTCGCACATGGCGACAAGAACTCAACATCGTCAAAAAGTAATGAAGTCATTCATGGCACTGGATTAATTTCACAGCATTGCAAAAGGGTCAAAAACTATACAAAGTAACCAAAAATTGAAGGGTGCTTTATAGAAGATGGGTGCGCGCACATATGCACGGAACAAGAACATACAATGCGCACGATGCGCGACTGTTAGCGAACAAACCCGCGCACCTTCTAAACGGCGCATTTATTGAATTGGTCGGCCTCCCAACCACTTATGGACCAGCTCCCAACCTGATTTGACCATCAAATCTGAGTTGAATCCGCATGGTAGGCTGGTCAAAGACCT
>JZKD02S1908414.1:270685-282230 GCA_000966675.3 Picea glauca
TATTTCTTTTTCCATATGCTCATAGTTTTAGTTTGTTTTAATTTAATTCTTGCTTATAGTTTTGTTGTTCTTTTTCTAACTCTTTCCTCTACAACTGTCATGCTCAGCAAGACCCAACTGGGCATGTAAGCACCCTTTATTTTCTCACCAAGTGACGAATTGGGTGCAAACACAAGTGGAATTATTCTTAATTATATTTAAGTCAGTATGATGGTAGCAACTCTATGTTAAATGTGTTAATTTGATTTAATATGCATGTTATATATATAAGTATGAGAATGTTCCACGTAGTATCATTGTCCCACAGTGGGGATTGATGGTCGGGGACGTTACAAGTACCATGCTCTAGGAGCCTACTTTAGACCATACAAGGCCTTCTTTAATTTCACACATAGTCTGCATTCTCTAACAACTAAAATCCTTTTGGTTCTTCAATGTAGACTTCTTCTTCAAGTTCTCCATTCAGAAAAACTGATTTTATGTCCATCTGATATGATTTAATATTTTTGGAGCATGCATAAGCTAAAAGCATTCAGATTTCTTCCATTCTCGCAATTGGGGAAAATGTCTCTTCAAAGTTGACTCCTCTAACCTGTGCATATCCTTTACATACCAATCTAGCTTTGTTCCTTGTAACCTGTCCATCTTCGTTCAATTTATTCCTGTATACCCACTTTGTGACAATCACGTTCTTATCCTTTGGTCTTGGAACCAATTCCCAAGTGTCATTTTTTTCTATTTGATCCAATTCTTCATCCATGGCCTTATTCCAAAATTCATCTTTCCTGGCCTCTTCAAAATAGGTTGGTTCAATCGTAGATGTGAGTGTTAGGTGTGTTTGTTCTGGTGAACGAACTCTTCATCTAGTCTCAACTCCTGCATCTTTGTTTCCGATAATCTGATCTGAAGGATGATTATTCTATAATCGTTTTCTTAGTGTCTTTGGAGGCACTTGTTGAACTTGCTCTTTTGATTCTGTCAGATTCTCTTCATCTTCCTCTTCTACTTCCTTTTCATCTTCTGCTTCTTGTTTGAAAAGTTGTTCCATTTATTCATTTTCTTCTTCCTTATGTTTATGCTTTCTACAACTTTGTTCAATCTTATATTTTAACACTTGTATGCTTTCCTTGTACTTGAGTAACCAACAAGTACTCCTTTGTCCACACGAGAGTCAAACTTTCCCATTTTTCCATCTTCTTTTTCAATGTAGCATTTTCTTCCAAAAACTCTGAAGTTCTTCACATTTGCTGGCCTTTGTTTCCATAGGTCATAGGGAGCTTTGTCAGTTTTGTTTCTTAGAATTATTCTATTTTTAATGTGAACTATTGTATGTGTTGCCTGTGTCCAAATTATATCTATCTATTTGGAATCCATTAGCATTGTTCAAGCCATTTCTTGTGCTATCCTATTCTTTCTTTGAACAACTCCATTATGTTGAGGTGTCTTAGCAATGGAGAATTGCCTTTTTATTCCATGAATGCTTCAGTAGTCCATAAATTCCTTTGAAGTGAACTCTCCTCCATTATCAAATCTCAAGCATTTGATTTTTGAATCCATTTCATTTTCAACCATTTCCTTGTATATCTTGAAGTTTTCAAAATCTTCTGACTTATTCTTGAGAAAGAAAACTACAGTCATTCTTGTATAATCATCAACTAATAACATAAAGTATTTCTCACATTTTAAACCCTTTTTTGTAGTTGATCCAACTAGATCAGTATGCACAATTTCCAGTGGTGTTGTCATTGAATATTCCTTTCATTTGATCCTAATCTTTGTTTGCTTTCCTTGTTGACAATGCTTGCATAAAGTGTTGGTTGGTTTCGTGATCCAGGGAATCTCTTTGAATATTTCTCTTCTGCTGACTTTGACAAGGTTTTCAAAATGTATGTGACCCATTCTTTTGTGACATAGCCAACTTCCATCTTCCTTTCCTAGATAACACTTTTCATTTACAATTTCACTTAATACATATATGTTGCGTGAATTTGTCACAGCTGTAGCAATCAATTTTCCTAAACCTTCTTTTCTTATCTTGCATTTTTGTGAATTGAAAGTAACTTTATGACCTTGGTCACACATTTGGCTAACACTTAGAATATTATGTTTCATATCTTCTACTAGTAGAACATTTTCTGCCTTGGTATTCTTGCTCCCAATTATGATTGTGCCTTTTCCAATGATTTTAGCTGAGTCATCATTTTCGAAGGAGATTGGTCCATCTCTTTCCTTTTGTAATGTAAGAAACCTATCTCTATCACCTGTCATGTGTTTTGAACAATCATTGTCAACATACCAACCATGTTTCATCTTCTTCGCTTGTAGAGAGAGTTTGCATTCTTCATTGTTATACGGATCCTGCTTTCTTATCCATGTCCTTTTTTGAGGTTCCTGTCTGTGAATGTTGTTATTCTGTTGTGGTTCTCTAGGAGGGACTGTCATTCTGCAATCTTTGGCCATGTGTCAAAAAATTTTACATTTTTAACATTCCACTTCAGTTCTCAAAGATTCAAACCTATTGTAACTTCTTCTCTGTGTTTCAGTAGGCCTTGTTGGATAACCCCTTTGTGTATGAATTTAAAAGTTGTTTGTGTTCTTGTTGTTATCTCTGCAATTCACATCTTTATGTCCAAAATTATTACATTCATAATATAAACCAAAAAAAAAGTTTGATACCTGGGAGTTGAATATTTTCTGAAAGGAGGTACTCTTATAAATTATTCTTCTTCTGACGCCTATCTGTTGGTTGTTGATTCTGAAATATGAATCTTCTTGGTGGAGGAGTGTCCCTATAATATTCCTTGTAGATCTTCCTATTCCCCTTGATTGTTTCTGCATAGCGTTTTGGATATGTTTCTTTCTCTGTTGTTTTGGAGCTTGATCCTTTTTCTATCTGATTTTATCCAAGTTCAGACTTGTCATGATGAGAGTTTTGATTGCTGATAATGTCATCCAAAATTTTTAAGTTGTTCAATATATTTTTCTTTTGAAGATCATTTCTTAATGTGACAATCTTTGCTTCCAAATTTCCAATGATCTTGTCTTTTTCTTCTAGCTGTTCTTTGAGTGCTTCTTCAATTCTTTTATCTTCTTCTATTTGAACCTTCAAATTTGTGATCCATTGTTCAAATTCTTGAGTGTCTTCTTTCTTGTCTATTTTTTCTTGTAGTTTCTTGTTTTTCTTCTTTTCTCTTCTAATAACTTCTATGGCACACATTAATCCCTCTCGGTAGTCAACTTCTGCCTCTTCAATTTCTTCTTCGAATTCTTCATATTCTTCTTCAGCATCTTCATATTCTTCTTCAGAGTCTTATTTATTGGAGTCTTCTACTTCCATGAATATAACTCTTTCTATATCACTGTCGCTAACTTCATATTTATCTGATGATGAGATGTCTTATTTGGTGCATAAGGTTTTCTAGAAAACTTTCTTTGTGGTTATTTTTGCTTTATATGTTTGTTTGTCTTTTGAGTAACCTTCATCATTTCTCTTTTTCTTATAAGGACATTCGTTAGCAAAATGACCAATACCATCACAATTAAAACAAATTAAAGGAATCTTACCTCTATAGCTACCGCCAGTTCCCTTGTTCAGTATTTTGACAAAGTTGGCCACTTCTCCGTCATCTTCCTAGACATCACTACTGTTGATATGTTCTTATTTTTGTCTTCCCTTTTTCTTTGACTTTTTGGATGCTTTTTGGATGCTTTTTGGATGCTTATTTTATATCTGGATTTTCATGTTCATTTCTCATTTCATATGCTGTAAAGATTCCATGTAATTCGTTCATGATTATTGAGTTTAGATTTGATCTTTCTTTTAGTGTTGATATCTTAGGATCAAATCTCATAGGAAGAGATCTTAGTACTTTTTGAACAATTACAGATTCTTTGATTTCTTCTCCCAATCCTATGATTGCATTTACTGTTTCATCAACTCGTAAAAGGTAAGCTTCAATATTCTCATCTTCCTTCATCTTAAGTTGTTCAAACTAACCTCTGTAAGTTTGAATCTTTGCTTCTTTGACTTTTGAATCTCCCTCATAAATATTTAGAAGTCTTTCCCAAATCTCTTTAGTGGATTTACAATGTGTAACTTTGGTGAATATCGTTTCACTAAGACCATTCATAAGTGCATTTTTGGCTTTGGAATTATTCCGGATGAGTTTCATGGCTTTGTCATTTGTTGGAGGAACTGTTGGTGTTGTGTATCCATCTACAATTTATTGCCAAATTTCAAATCCCTGTTCTTGTATATATGTTTTCATCCTTATGCTCCAAAATGCATACTTATGTCCATTGAACTGTGGTATTTCATTTTTATATAAGTTGTTTCTCTCCATGATCTACCTTTCAGTGGTTAAACTGATTTCTGAATGAACTTGCTCTGATACCAAATTTTGGATTACTAAGAGGGGGGGGTCAATTAGTAATAGAACAATTTAATCCTTTTTAACCATATAATCCAAGTGTTATATCAATGCAGCATTATAATCCAATAACTACAGAGTAAATAAGCAATGAACAAATGAACAATCATACACATACACAGTACACTAATTTTGTATGTGGAAACCCAAAGAGGGAGAAAACCACATAATGTTTTTTCTTATATGTCTTGAAGAATTACATTCTTTGGAAGCACAAACTTCCTTTGTTTTCCAACTACAACTGGAAGGAGGGTCCAACCCCCTTGTTTCTCAAGCTACAACTTGAAGGAAGCTCCAACTCCCCTATTATTTGGCTACAACTAGAAGGAGGATACATCCCCCTATGTTTTCCAGCTACAACCAAAAGGTGGATACAACCACCTGTCCTTGCCCCGTCCAACCGCCCTAAAGTAGAAGTAGAATGATGGAACCACTGTCACATTGTCACTATGATATATATTATTTTAAACCTGTACCAATAAACCTAAACCATGCATCAATCATGAATCAACATGTACCTCAACCTGTAATCGATATGTACCATAAACAAGTGCATCCAACCATGTACCAAGTATGTACCAATAATGTGTCAACTACTCATCAACTATGACTCATGAATATGTACCAAAATCATCAACTATACACCTCATATATGTGTCAACTCATCAAACTCATCAACTACTTGTCTCAACCATGTATCCAACATGTACCTCAACCAAAATCCCTCATCAATATCATCATCAAAATATGATTTGTAACTCTTTAATAGACCTGGTGTATATGATCACATACCTTCAAACCTTCCTTAACTTTAACAACAAAAGACTAGCATTTTCATCAAACTTTTATTTAGTCTCACATGACTAGTTTTGGATTAGTCAACAACCTTAACTTGAAATAATCATAACTATGTACATGTAATGAATAAAGATATGAAACTAATACAAAATTTTCTTCAGTCTGTTTTATACAATTCCTCTAGGTGTAACTACTTGGAACCTCTCATAAAGTGAGTTATAGAAAAAATGGCATACCTTGATGAATTCTGGCTTATTCTAGAGAGAAACCTTGTAGAGTGTGCCCCACATAGAATATTTGTTGAATCGATTTGAAAATGTTACACAACATAGTATACATTTTACTCTAACCAACACATATGGTGTTACTAATTTTGGATATGTTATGAAGAAGTTATGATGTTTTTACCCGAAACACCTTAGAAAGCATCATCAAAAGAATTTATACTCCCTTGAATTCTGACCCTCTTTTCTTCACCTTCCCTCTAAAATTCGGCTTAGATATCCTTTGGTTACCTTAGTCACCTATAGATATTCAATATTCTCAAGTGTGATATAAAATGAGAGAGCCTTGCCTCTTATTTATACTCTCCATCTTCTAGGTCACTTAACCCATTTCTAGGTCACTTAACCTATTTTCCTCATTGTTAGGGTTAACCACTTTCCATAATTATAAAGTTCTCCATTACTTTATCATTTAAATATTCATCCTTGACTTTGTCACCTCACTTTATCATTTAAATGATCTTCTTTGATTTTTTCACTTCACTTTATTATTTAAACAATCCTTCTTGACTTTGTCACTTTACTTTATCATTTAAATAATAATTTCTTCTTTGCAGGCTCTTTGACTTCTTTGACCTTTTGGGGCTTCAAGCCAACATATGAGGGTCCTCCAACTTCGTAAGGCCATATCTCTCAAACCGTGAGGAGTTATGTGACGTTCCACATACCACCAAAAATGGCATGACATGTACTATCCATATAGAATAGTATTACCTTCAAATATATTAAAATGTATACCATTATATATGAAACAAACTTGGGTCCATTACCCAAACCTTTGTGCTACCGAAATTCGCTATTGGACTTTCTTCAAGGGTTGACATCAATGACAACCAACCTTAATCAACACACACACACACACACACACATATAACAATGTCTACCATAAATAAATAAATAAATAATAACTATTTAGTGAAGGTATCAATAATAATATGTTAATGGTGGACTAAATTACATCACATATTGAAATCAAACAATATGGAATAAATAGCAAATAGAAATACTAGAAACAAAATGTCATCTTAAGTGTTGACCCTCAACATGCAACACTTTTCTCAAAAAAATATTTATCTAAAGAAGGTTTTCACCTCATTTGAGTCTTATCGATGTATGATAAATCCATAGTTAAGATGACTCTATACTGATAATAACACACTAGGGTCACAATAATTCTAAGATCAAGAATAAATCCCTAGTGATTAACTATAACTTCACAAGAGCACACACATCTTCATTTTATTGTTAATGCAATGGGTGAGTGTTTTCGCTGAAGGATGTGTTATTGGCCACCCCCAGACTATTAGATGAATATTTCCTGATAATTATATGCAATGAATCACATCCAATGTTGTAAAAAAAAGAAAGATATGAAATAAAAAACTATAGTAGAGATGCCCAAACGAAATCGAAAAAGTAGAATAGAATAGATGCAATAGTTTTTTTATCTCCCATTAAAGAAGCCACCACATGATATAATTGATAATCAATAATCCTTTAAATGGATGAAATCCAAATTCATTCATAGATTCAACCTTTGTCTTGTGTGTCACCAGCTCAAATCCCCTCAGCTAAGCTCTTTTACAGACGGAAATTGCAATTGTTTGATTCACCCCTTTGAAAACACATATCCTGCACCAACATGTCACTCTGCCCTTTCGCATTATTGTAGTTCATCCAGTAGATGGAAATAACAATAGCAATGAAGAAAACACAAAAAATATTTGATGGGTTAAAAATGGGAGAGGGGTATTTAATGATGTATTAACCGAGTTCTCAGCAAAATATCCCAAGCTATATGTTGTTCATGCAAACACATATCTAGCTAAGGGGAGGATTGGGAAGCTAGAGATCATTTTGATCCAAGGAATGCCATTGAGAAGATAGTTGTCTGCTTGATATTTACTAAAATTCCTATCAACATAATAATTATAAAAATATTTATTTTGGAAAATAAAAAATAATATTTTTTTAAGCACTGTTCTAGCTTTTTATTTATATTAAATGTAAAGAGATAAGAATATGGCCATGATATGGGCCCCTGAAGTTTGTCTAGAACCAACAAACCAAAAATTAATATGTTTATAACAGTAATTATCCTTTGTCTTGCTTAAAACTTCTAGAACATGACTACTAAAGACTGCCTAACAGCCCATACAAAGGAAAGTAAAAAGTATAACTTTACAATCCATCATCCACAACCACCATAGGTCAAGACACAAAATGTTGAGGTAGGGGATGAGTAGGCATGGAAGATGAGGAATCTCTTTTGTCACCATCTATTTGAAACAACCGTCCATTCTTTTTAACCAGCCAAGATTTCATTGTGATGAGGAGACTAACCTAACGCTCCAATGCATCCATTCTCTGGGAGAGCTTCCTCAGTTCTCCTTCTTGTAGCTTCATACTCTGGGCCATCATGGTTTTTATATGCAAATAGATTTCTATAATCCTATGAAAATTAGAATCCATATTCCTGGTACATCCTGTTAGCACTGATAGTCACCCTCAGATTGCAGGAGGATGATCCCAGTACCCATCATAGTTTTTGGTGGATGCTTGGCTTATATGAGTGGAGGTCAATGGAAAAAACTCAATATATGAATGATTTTCAACATAGAACTGGACAAGAAATGTACAGGTAAGTGAGGGCCACAAATAACTTCAGTCAGTGAATTGAGTTTAAATGTGAGCAGAGGGAATACTTAGTAAGAAAGGTGGACAAGACTTCTATGGGAATTAGGCCTTCAAGCAACTTGGAGAATAAAAACTCTGACTCAATATCACTCTTAAGCTCAAGTTTCAGACACTAAAATATGTCTGAAAAATACAGTCACAACAACACAATGATAAAACCTACATCACCATGCAGCTACAACAACTCGACTAGATCCTCCATGCCCGATCCATTCAGTGTAAGAGGGAAAAAGATCACAAGGAATTTGACTAAAACCGATCACGATACTACTATAGTCAAACCTACATTACAACAACATAACAACCCTTGACTGGATCCTCCATGCCCGAGTGTTTTAGCATAGTGTTTTACAAAGAGATGAAAAGAGATTGACTTCTATTAATCTGAAAGTCTCAAATCTTATACATAACCAGAGAAAGGCTCTGGCATAAAAACATTACAAAGTAAGGATCTCTTCTCAACCAATTGATGACCATAAAAAAATAAAAAAACTATGTATTTATACTCATAACAGTCCCCGACTATCAGGAGTGTAATCTGATCACTACAATCAAATATTTACATCGACAACTTCTTTTGTCAGACTGAATGTGCATTCCTCTGTCAGATGCGCGCTTAGATAAGCATGGGTCTACAGAGAAATCTTTTCATAGGGGTACCATGGGCTGATGGTTCAGTCCCCATGGTCAAGCCTGCTATGCCTTCCATTTATGGGGTGAGTTGAGGTTTCAACCACCAAACCTATCTTCCATTAAATGCTTTTCCTCGGAGATTGAACGAGACTTAATGCTCAGGGGCATGACCACTTGCTGCTCTCATATAGGATGACATATAAACATGTAATTGTGGGGCCGTTCAGAGGGGGTTTGGGTTCAGACTACTTTTGGGCCCGCAATCCATCACATTTTGAGACGTAGTATTTTCTCCATACCATGGTTTCCATTGTGGGACCGCTCAAGAAAAATATCACCCAAGCATGTTGCATCCCCACAATAGACTGTGGTTGTTGATCTGATCATGATCTATGATATGGGCACACTATCTAGATTTGGCGCCACCGCCAAGCTTACTTTCCCACCAAATTTAGGATCTGCCAAACTGTGCCCTGGGGGGGGACACTACTTTTTGACGTTGAATAATAACACCTCCTAGAGGATGATCTGACGTGGCAGCCTGACGTCACCATGATGATGTGTTAGGAAAGAGAAGGTGATATGTTTCACTTGAAAACAGTCTATAGGCATGTCTGAGAATGCTTGAAAAGAGTGCCATGTGTCAAAACCATAAGGGTGCCACCTGTTTGTGTTGACGACCGCCACACATTTGGCTCTCCAGGGCTCGGGGGTTATCTCATGTTTACCTTCTCCTTCTTCAATGTGACCTAGGTCTGTGACCCTATGCAAATGCACGATTGCGGGCATGACCAAGGGTGGTTTGACGGAAAACCCCTTTTTTTCCCACAATTCACCATGAACTGCTACCCGTCCCTTTCCCAAAAAAGTGGCTCCGATTGCGACCAACCCTGAATATTTTAAAACCCAAGGTTCTTCCAACCTTCCAATTGAGCGTGATCATCGACCTCATGATCTGGGATGAGTATTCACGATCAGTGGCTCAAATATGCCCTTTTCAAATCAATGGATCACATCTTCCCCTTTCAAATCGACGCCTGAGATCTATTTTGTGATTCGGGCTTCGAACTTTTTAAACATCAGACCTCATTTTCCTTCAAGAAAATCACCCAAAGACATGGATCTGATGAAGCATGGCCCTTACTGATCAATAGCTGAGATCCCTTCGGGTCTCCCGACTCCGGAGAAATCAAATCTCAAACCGTGTTTTCCTTCAGTGCTTTTAGAGGGAGCTGGCGATCTATTGATGCGTGTCCTCTTGAATCGAATGGCTGAAACTGACTTCAGACCTTTATCTGGAATTCACGGATTTATGCCACATGTCCCTTGGATCCTCCTTCAAGTAAATTCTCCACAACACTGGATCAGATGATGTGTGGCTATCGCAGATCAATAGTTGAAATCCCTTCGAGACTTCGACCATCGAAAAAGTAAAATTTCAACCTCGTCTGCCTCCAAACAAAACCTATGAAGCCAAGGATCTGGTGATGCATGGTTTCTCATAGACTAAAAAATGAGATCCATTCAGGACTTCGGGACTTTGGGCCTTGGACAACTTTAACACTTTGGGACTTCGACAACTTTAACACTAAGGGATCTGCCTCTACATGTCTTCTTGCTTCAGATGGATCGGATGATTTTGGGAGTTCAAGATTCAAAAATTCAGCAACTTCACGCACTTCTTGCTTCGAAACTCCTGAAGCTCACTTACCCGAACAGTTGGATCGGATGCCAGCTGTCCCCCTCGATATCAACTACTTATGCTCGCTCTGGGCCTTGGGACTTCGGACCTTTTTTACTAGCACTATACTTCATGCAATTTTGAGATTCTGAAATCCCATGAGCCATTGATCTAAACTACTCCTGGAATCTCCGCCACTGAAAGATTAAAAATGCGTGCTTCTTTTAAGCCCGAAACGGGATGCTTTGAATGTTTCACTTTGTGTCCATGGTTGCGGCCTACGTGAACAAGGATTTGGATGACTGACTTTGGATTGGGAAAACAGGGAGATCGGTGACTAGAAAAAGGAGACGAGTGTTCATCCTTGGAGAAAAATAGAGGGGCTTGGGGCCGCAATTTCTTTCGGTTAAGATACTGAGGGAGACCAGGGCACAAGGGAACACAGAAGACGACTTTACACACCAAAAGGGGACAAACGTAAGACTTGTCGATTTGAAAAGGATAGAGACAGGGAAAAATTACAGACTCGGGTATATCGACACACACTTATGCCCCTTGACAACCTTATGTGATAACATTTTTCTCCACAGGGGATGGCATTCTCCCTACGAGCTTCCAAGAATGCACAGCTCTAGTGCCTTAGTTGTTGGGTTATGGAGTCGAGCTCAAAACTTTCACTGAAGAAAATAGGGAAATATGTAAACACTACTCTACTAAAAATGAAAACAAACACATGGGCTCAAGGAGAATATTATTTATGTACTGTTGGAGCCGCCCCTGTTTTTTCGCCTCACACAATTTAGAATATTCTGATACTTGAGATATAAAGTCGTTTTTCTTTCCCTTTTCCTTCCAAAGTCATAAAACTCTGAAAAATGCTTTTATTTCCCGAATAGTAATGCTTTGCCACTTACAAAGGGCCAGTTTTTCGCAAGTATTTTGCTCCTTAGGATTTTTCAAGTTTCGTGCTCTCGCAAACCGGACACCTTATTTCTTGAATTCACAAGTCCCGAGTCGCGAGA
>JZKD02S1908414.1:311345-340605 GCA_000966675.3 Picea glauca
GACTTTCCAGATATCTTGGGATCATTCTCTATCCAAGTAACTAAACTATCTTCTCCTATATATTGAGGAGATTGCTCATGGAAAGGGTTAACAAAAGAGATTAGAAGCAAGCTAGAAAGAGATTGATTGGAGAATCAGTGCAAGACTGTATGGAGGATTGATGCTACAACAGCAAAGGACAATAGTAAGGTCATCTTATGTGGTTGATTTTCTTCATGCATGAGCAAGTGTGTGTGTCAGAACTAGAAACCATTGAAAGGAGATCTACGACATCAAGGCTCAAGTTGTATATTTCTTATTCAGTTAATTCAATACATGAATATGTCCCTTTCCCATAATGATGATGTCATCTTATTACATGATTCCTTGATCACATGTATAGACTAGGTATTGAATACATTAATTTGCTTGTACTTCGATTGGTTTGTACTGTTGTGATTGGACGACACAAGAGCATCGAAGCAGAGCAAGGAATAACAGAGATTTAAGGAGAGTGTTCATAAGGTATGTCCACTATCCATTTCTCTTAGTTCGTTCAATAATCTAGATCTAGGGAAAGAGAAGTATTCTATCTCGTTTTGTTCTAGATCCAAGTGGATCTAGGGAGATTGGTCTGTGTCCGCACTCACGAATTTATCCATTAACAGCCTGGCAAGCGGTCTGCTTGAGAGGGTCCTGTGTACCCATTTTTTCAGAGAAGCCATGCCGAGTTCTCAACTAGTCGGAGGAGGTCTGCACATGCTATATTGGAACTTAATGGCTCAGCTACTCCCCTTGCAGGAGCCACGTCCAGTTAAGGTGACGTCTGACAAATAATTCCCACCCGAATTTGGCTGAAGGGACACCAAGCCTTGGATGACTGAGGATGCCGATGTTAGGTGATTTTCTCTAAGTATATAAACTGAGTCTTTGTATTTTCTAATCTATTGATGGTAGAGTGAAGCTATCGATTGTAAAGTTTTAACAAACTCTCTAGTTCTCTAGTTATGTATGGGTATGTAAGATTTCTTGTTGTATGACAGATAGTCTTCTCACTCCATCTAATTTTCATCTGATGCTGAGAGAGTTTGTGAACGACTGATTCGTGTGAATTATTGCAATCATGTTATGATAAAGGATTTATTGTTGCATTGTTGTATTCTCCGGTGTTTTGCATTTGAATGTAAGAATATCTTGCATTTATATTCCTTCTCCTACAGTCTGTTAGAAACATGATGTTTACAACAGACCCTTGCATCTCTCTGATACAAGTCTTCCCCCTACTCACCCTTACTATAACTCACTGTCTGAAGTTTATCTAAGACCTTACTCGCCCATGCATGCCTGGCCTATTTTCGGAGTTAGAACCACACCATCTTGAGTTAACTTCCAATCGATCATCCCATTAAACAAATCGTGACATAAAATAATGGGCGTCGGGATCTGCTCCTACTGTAATCCAGGGGTGACTTTTGATGTTAACATTTCTGGCATTGTTGCTGGGGATGAAGTTGAAGATTTTACCCGGATTGAATGACATTGAGCCTCTAATTCTGAAGTTGCATTGGGTATCAGAGCCTTTGAAGATTTCTAATGTGTACCTGGCGACTCCATTGTGACGACTCCATTGTGGCGAACCTGCCATGTTAATTGTGGATTTCAGAGGTAGACACATGCAGTCTCATCCACAACTGCCTCTAGCTACACCTGAATCTGATCCAGAGGTGGTTCTCAGGAAAGGAAAGGCCTCTGAAGAAGAATCTTCCACCGCCGAACCATGTAACCCGAAATCTCCTTCTGTAGGAGCTCCATTTTCTCCTCAGTTTTTTAATAGACCTCCTTCATAGGTTTCCCGTTTCCTGAATTTTAGGAGTGCTCCTGCTGAGTTTTCCCCTCCTGGTCTGGGATCAGAGGGAGAAATCCTTGTCACTGCCCTCTCCTCTAAAGTTGTACCTTGGCATAGACCCAGGACTACAGAAGATTTCCCCACTCCTATCTTTACTTCTCCTCCTCTTGTTAATGTTACTACTCCTGTGCAAAGAGGAGCACTTTCTGACTTGAGCTCGTTAGCCTTCTCCTTAAATCCCCTCTTGTTTTCATCTCCACTTCGAGACTCATTCCCAGTAGCCCCTTCGCGAACTTCTTCTCCTCCAAGTTCTCCTCCACCTAATATTCCTATGGCCGGTGCTAATCCCCCTATAAATAGAATGGACACCATAGTCGCTGCCAGATATGCTCCCTTAGTTCTACCCCATCCTATGAATCCTCTCCCTGCTAGAGATTACTTGAAATACATGCCCAAGTTCACCGGGGAAAGGGACGTAACTGTAGAAGATCACTTGGCTGCTTTCTATAGTTACACAGACAACCTCAACATTGAAAATGAAGATGTTTGGATGAGAGTTTTCGTCCAGAGCCTGGATGGTGAGGTGAGGAAATGGTTTAGAGGATTGGCCCCCAGATCTATTGTTGGGATCGAAGCCCTGGATAGTGCTTTACTGAGGCAGTGGGGTGATAGGGAATATTTCATGTATTAGATGACAGATTTCGGGTCTTTGAAGAAAATGGAAGGAGAGTCTGTCTCCAACTTCTCCAAAAGATTTAATAAGATGTATAATAAAATTCCTACCGAAATAAAGCCCTTAGAAGCCTCGGCCAAAATTTCTTATTCTAGTGCATTTGGTCCCAATTTCTATCTTTTATTAAGAGAAAGAAGAGCCACCTCCTTAGCTCAAATGCAAGATGTAGCCATAGAGGTGGAATCAAATGTGTTAGCAGCTGACAGACTAAGGAAGAAGATCAATGCAGATAGGAGAAAGGGAAGATCAGAAACCTCAACTTCTGGCCCATTGATGCCCCACCCTCAAGTGGATGAGCTGACCAAGATGGTGAAGTCTCTGTCTGCAAAGATGGAGAGAATGAAGGTGGAAGGAAGACAAGCATATAGGGGCCCTCAAAACATCGAAAACAAAGGAGGTTTCAGGAGGCCAAACAATGTTTTTCCCCCAACTATGCAAAGAGAGAGGGGGAGAGATAGAGAGGACCAGAAAATTCAGGCCCCTTTTCAAAACAACTTTATGGCCGAGGAAGAAGAAGGGGGAACAGATGAGCTTGATCATGAAATACATTTCTTCATAGACACTCCTCCTTTTCCTCATCTTACTCAATCAACATACGAGGAGTCTCTCATGGATAGTCAGCTAAATGAATAGAGAAAGGGAGACAAGGCTAGTGACAACCAAGGCAGATATGATCTGAGGTTTAAGAAAAAGACAGTAGCACCTGATGTTCCTGAGCGGTCCACTAGAAAAGAGGAACCTACTAACGAAGTAGTGGATAGTCATAGAGGTAAGAAGCCCTGACCCCTCTCCCCCATAGTTCAGAGTCATGTTCCTGAAATAAGAGAAATCCCTAAGCTTACATCTTCTTTCAATTTCGAGCATGAAATTCAAAAGATCAGAATCCATGTGCCCCTAACCGAATTGATTAAACATGAAAGGTTCAAGAAACGCTTCTCTGAGCTCTTACAGTCTAAGGTCTCATGCCTTCCCACAGACTCCATCAATTTGCAAGATGAAAAACCTGCAGCTATTCTAGGTCCTATGGTAGAAGACATGAATGACTCATCCCCTCCCTTCTACACTTCCTTGAACATACATGACAAAGTACTGCACAACTGGTTAATGGATTAGGGAGCTTCTCACAACCTCATGCCCAAAACTGTCATGGAAGAATTAGGACTAGAAGTTACCCGAGCCTATCATGACCTCTATTCCTTCGACTCCAAGAAAGTTCAATGTCTCGGGGTTATCAAAGACCTGGTTGTGACCTTGTTTCAGTTGCCCATGAAAAGTGTGGTCATGGATATAGTAGTGGCTAATGTTCCCCCCAAGTTCGGTATGTTGTTATCAAGATCTTGGATAAAAAGAATGGGGGGAACTTTGCAGATGGACCTCACATATGCTACTATCCCAGTATTTGGAGGAGAACATAGGAGGCTATATGCCTATATAATCAGTGATGAAGCCAATCCTACTAACCATCCCATTTTTTCCTTGGACATTGATTTAGGTTCCAGTTTACTGCAACTCACTCATGCTCCCGAGCATCCTCTTGAACTCAGAGAGTAGCCCACCATTCCTCATGAGTTTCCTCCCTCTGTCACCCCCATCTGGAAAATGTTTTTTGATGGAGCCTGTTCCAGGGAAGGCATTGGTGCTGGGGTGTTTTTTGTGTCCCCTTCCCAGGAAACCATGTCCCTGTCATATAAGCTGGAGTTTCAGACCACCAACAATGTGGCAAAGTATGAAGCCATTTTTCTAGGATTGAGAGTTGCAAGGGAAATGGGAATTCAGGAGGTAGCAGTTTTTGGAGACACAGAGTTGGTGGTCCAACAGATCAGAAATGCTTATCATGCTAAGCACCCTCGACTCAGAAATTATAGAAATGAAGTATGGGACCTAATTGACAATTTATTCTCAGCCTTCAACATCTCTTTTATTCCAAGGGAGGATAATGTTGTGGCCAATTCTTTAGTTGTTTCAGCTAGCCAGTTCAAGGTCCCTCAGCTATCTATGGCCAAATATGATGTTGAGATAAAATATAAGCCCTCTGTATCAGATAACGTCAAGCATTGGAAGGTATTCGAAGATGATCTGGAAATTGAGAAATTTCTCCAATCTGTTGATGAATTTTCTGCATTGCACATTGATCAGGATCCTGACACGGAAGGTGACCCTCACCCTGAGGTGTTTTAAAATAAAATTGCTAACCACCAGATTATTCAGCTACCTAGCAATCACATTCCGAGGGGACTTATTCCTTTAGAAAGATTGTTCGATGGGAATGATGTGGCAGTAAAGGATAGAGTTTCAGATGAATATGCTGACACAACCAAGTGAAACATTGGCACACTAGAGGAGCCTAAGTTTGTCAAGCTATCAAGGAGTTTGACCACAGAACAGAGGGCAGAATATACTGAGTTGCTGAGGGAGTTTGTTGATGTGTTTGCATGGACCTACGAACACATCAAGACATATGACACATCCGTCATTGAACACAAGATCCCACTGAAGGAAGAGGCTAAGCCATTTAGGTAGAAGCTAAGACAGATAAATCCCATGTTGCTTCTTGTCATGGAGAAAAAAGTAAAGAAGTTGTTAGAGGCCCAGATCATCGTCCCCTTGAGATATTCTGAATGGGTGGCCAATTTGGTTCCGGTTAGGAAGAAAAGTGGAGAAATCAGGCTTTGTGTCGATTTCAGAAACCTGAATAGGAGCTCAAAGAAAGACAATTACCCCCTACCCAACATGGAACACATATTACAGAGGGTAACCGGAGCATCTAGGATCTCCATGATCGATGGTTTCTCTGGCTATAATCAAATATCGGTCATGCCTGAGGACAGAGAAAAAATGGCCTTTACCACTCCTTGGGGCACATTCATGTACGCCAAAATGCCTTTTGGGTTAATGAATGCCGGAGCCACATTTCAGCGAGCCATGGACATAGCTTTTATCAGAGAAAAAGATCAATTCATGGTGATCTATCTGGGTGACATGACAGTCTTCTAGAGGTCCGACAAAGAGCACTACTGTCACCTGAGAAAAGTTTTTTCGAAGTGTCGGAGGTTTGGCCTTTCCCTAAATCCCAAAAAAAAATTGTTTGCTATCCAGGAGGGGAAGCTATTAGGCCATATAGTATCAGCAGAAGGAGTGAGGATTGATCCTAGCAGAGTCGAGGCAATTTGGACCCTGTCACTTCCCAGATCTAAGAAGGAGGTTCAAGCCTTTATGGGAAAGATTAATTTTCTGAGGAGATTCATCTCGAATTTCATTGAGTTGGTGAAACACATCACAACCATGCTCAAGAAGGGAAATGAAGTGAAATGGACCGCTGAACCCAGGAAATCTTTTGTCCAAATAAAAAAAGCATTGACAGAGGCACCAGTGCTGATCAGTTCTGACTATTCGAAAGATTTCCTAATTTTTTCTTTCACCTCTTTTGATACAGTAGTAGCGGTCTTGTTGCAGAGAAATAGGGAAGGGCGAGAGAAACCCATTGCCTTCTTCAGCAAGGCACTAAGATATGCATAGGTCAGATATGAAATCATGGAGAAGCAGGCCTATGCCTTAGTGAAAGCTCTCAAAGATTTCAGAGTCTATGTCTTGCACTCAAAAGTGACTGCATACATTCCTTCATCCTTTGTGAAAGACATCCTTGTACAGCTCGACATTGATGGGAAGAGGAGTAAATGGATAGACAAGATCCTGGAATTTGACTTGGAAATAAGGCCTACCAGATTGATCAAGGGTCAAGGCTTAGCCAAGATGTTGGCTGAAACTAATCGCAAAGCTTTGAGGGTGGATTTTGTCAATGCACAGTCAAAAAATCATCAGAATCAGTTGTCCAACGTAGACCCTCAAATAGAACCCTTGTTGGCTCGATGTCCTTGGTATAAGGATGTCATATATTTTCAGCAAGAGTTGTGGCCCCCGGATGGCCTGCAAAGAAACAAAGCAAGATCTCTGAAGCTCAAGGCAGTCAGATACTACCTTATCGATCAAATTTTATATTGGAAAGACCCTCTGGGGGTGCTTTTAAAATGCATGGATCCACGAGAGGCTGATAGGATCATGGTCGAATTTCACAGTGGTCTATGTGGGGGGAACCATTCCTGGAAGACCATAGCCCACAAAATTCTCAGAGATGGGTACTACTGGCCCACCTTGTTCGTTGATGTCCATAGAGGAGTTAGAGCCTGTATCTCATGCCAACGATTTTCAGGAAAACAACAGCTCAAGTCTCTGCCTTTACAGCCTGTAGTTGTTTTGGGACCTTTCTAGCAATAGGGGCCTAGACTTTGTTGGATAAATCCACCCTTCTTCCAGTGGGTAGCATAGATGGATCCTGACTGCCACAGATTTCTTTACTAAGTGGATTGAAGCTATCCCCACAAGGAGTACTTCCCACAAGGTAATCATTGGATTCCTGGAAGACCTCGTCGTAAGGTTCGGCTGCCCAAGAAAGATTGTTACTGATAACGCAGCCTCTTTCAAGGCTAAGCCATTAGTCAGGTTTTGCGAACAATTTGGGATCAAGATGATTCACTCCACCCCATATTATCCCCAGGGAAATGGTTTAGCAGAATCCTCTAACAAAATCCTAATGAGGATCATCAAAATATTACTGGAGGACAACAAAAGGGCATGGAACTCGAAGCTAAAATTCAGTCTATGGGCTGATCGGGTGACCATAAAGAGGTCTATAGGCATCTCTTCTTTCCAGTTGGTTTACGGAGTAGAAGTTGTTCTCCCGTCTCAGCTGGCTATTCCCGTAGCAAAATTCTTCCAGGATTATCAAGAAGATCCCAATGACATGATCAGAAGAATCCATCAACTGGTAGAGGTCCAGTAGGCCAGAGAGCAGGTAATTATCAGAATTCAACACCATCAGCAGGCGCTCAAGCAGGTTTTTGATAAAAATACCAAGAAGGAGGAGTTCCAGATAGGAGACCTGGTACTAAAATGGGATGCTCCTAAGAAGGACAAGGGAAAGCACGACAAATTTGAAGCCCTGTGGACCGGACCCTTCAAAATCTCTGAAGTTTTCTCAAATAACACGTACAGGTTGTAAGATTTGGAGGGCGAAGAAGTTTTCAGCAACCCAGTAAATGGGCATTTTCTTAAAAAATGTTTTGTCTGAGCCTTCCATGGCTCCTGTGTTTTGTAAATATTGACCTTTTAGTTCTTTGTTTTTATTGTTTTATTGTTTTATTGTTTCAGCTTAGTAAATGACTCCATAGCCCAACAGCAAGGCACTAAAGCTGCAAAATGAGTCCTTAGAGCATCACAGGGATGACTCTATCCCCTATGGAGCCTAATGTTAGTAACATTTCTCGTCCGAAGCACAAGAGCGATCAGGTCTGCAAGTGGTGCGATGAGCGCCAAGTGAAACTCATAGAAGAAATCCATTTCAGGCCTAAATCAAGCGAGCGAGCAGTCTGATTTCAACGATCAGGATGCATCCAAAATATTAGATCAACGGTTGGCGGGAAATCGCGGTTAGCGAAGTTGCGCCGAGGATAGCGCCCACACCATGTCCAGGAATGGATGGCAGTCGTTCATCCCAAAGGACACGTGGTGCGAGATCTGGTCACATCGGATTTTCGACAGTCACGAGTTCAAAGGGTGAAGGTTTTATGTTGTTGTACATCTCGAAGTCCCAAACCTCGAAGTGCCAATAGCACTTAAAGTTGGGCCCATAGTATCAAGGGGTAGTCTCAGCCATCCATCTAAAATGAACGCCTGGTGTGTGATTAGGCTCCCCGCCTTTTCACCCATCGCGATTTCAAAGAACAAGGAGTAACTCCCTCATATCCCCGATGCTCAAAGAAATGAGAGCGTCCAGGACTTGGGGCCCACAGCATCATCGGGTGAGTTCAGAGTCATCAGATCTAGGGGGACGCGCGTTGCCAACTCAAGCCATCTCGACGTTTCTCTCATCGCGGTTTCAAGGGATAGGGATCATCCCTTCCCTATTTAAAAACATCGAAAGTTCCTTTGGGAATAGGCACAGGGTCACAGCCCATGATCACTCAGGAAAGAAAGGAGCTTTGCAAAGGGGGGGCCAAAGGTGTCGGGTTTCAGTCGCAGAGAGGATCGTCCCGACCTCCAGTTTCCATTAGACCCAACCTCAATCCTGGTCTTCGCTTGGAGTAAATGAAGACAATAAGAGGTGGTTGAAACCTCTCCTCATTCATTAAGTGCGAAGTATGGAGGGTCTGGCGAGCGGTCTTCTCGAGAGGGTCCTGTGTACCCATTTTTTCAAAGAAGCCTTGGAGAGTTCTCAACTAGCCGGAGGAGGTTTTCACACGCTAGCTCGACACTTAATGGCTCACCTACTCCCCTTGCAGGAGCCACGCGCAGTTAAGGTGATGTTTGACAAAGAATTCCTGTCCGAATCTAGATGAAGGGACACCAAGCCTCGGATGACTGAGGACGCCGATGTTAGGTGATTTTCTCTGAGTATATAAACTGAGTCTTTGTATTTTCTAATCTATTGATGGTAGAGCGAAGCTCCCGATTGTAAAGTTTTAACAAACTCTCTAGTTCTCTGGTTATGTATGGGTATGTAAGATTTCTTGTTTTATGACAGACAATCTTCTTACTCCATCTAATTTTCATCTGATGTTGAGAGATTTCGTGAACGATTGATTCATGTGAATTATTGCAATCATGTTATGATAAAGGATTTATTGTTGCATTGTTGTATTCTCTAGTGTTTTGCGTTTGAATGTAAGAATATCTTGCGTTTAGATGCCTTATCCTACAGTCTGTTAGAAACCTAATGTTTAAAACAGACCCTTTCGTCTCTCTGATACAAGTCTTCCCCCTACTCACCCTTACTATAACTCACTTTCTGAAGTTTATCTAAGACCTTACTCGCCCATGCATGCATGGCCTAGTTTCGGAGTTAGAACCACACCATATTGAGTTAACTTCCAATCGATCATCCAATTAAACAAATTGTGACATAAACTGATGGGTGTCGAGCTCTGCTCCTGCTACAATCCAGGGGTGACTTCCGACGCTAACAACAGTCACCCAAAATAATATGAGACAAGTAACTCTTCTCATAATATGCATTGAAAGAATCATGAAAATCCTTCAAAGAATGGATACTAGAAGCAGGGAGAGATTTACACCATTCATGAGCGTCTCCCTCCAAAGAAAATTTGAACCTCTTGATCAAGACATCCTCATGAACAAATTCATGCTCAAGCATGCATCTATGAAAATTGAATAAGTTCTTACTGGGATCGTCATGCTCTCTTCCTCTGAATCTCAGACGATAATCATCCCATTCATTTCTATCCAAAACTGGATGCGAATAACCAAATATGGTTAAGAAATTGAAAGGGGAAAAACTCTGATCCAAGATAGTCAAGAGATGTGGCTCCTCCTTTTCTCCTTCATGGCTCTCCCCAGGATCAGTTTTAAAATCACTATAAACAAGAACCATTGAAAAACTTTGCTCTTCATCATCTTCGCTGGGATATTCGTCAAAATCTATTTGTTCTTGGTTAGTATACAACATCACTTCTTCATCATAAGCAGGGCTTCCAAGAACATCTGTTTCAAGGACATAAATATCCTCTTCATTTTCTTCATAAGAGCAAGAAGCGAAATCTGCCTCCAATCCCTCTATTCTTGTAGAAAAATATTTTACCAGCTCCATCAACTCCTCCGAGGTATATCCTTCATTCTCACAGCTTTTTCAATAACGAACTATGTCCTAAACACCATCTCTATATTCCTCACAACAACTATGATGAATTAACTCAAAGGAATAAAAATTTTGACAATGTCTATTGAAAGCTGCATGAAATTCTCCCAGGGAGGAGATGATGGAAGGGGGTAAGGAGTGATACCACTGACAAGCATCTCCTACTAATGAGAACATGAACATATTCACTAATACATCTTCATGATGTATCTCCCACTGACGCATGAGTTCATGAAACTCATGGATATGCTGAGTAGGGCTGTCCTCTTTACGCTCTATAAATATGGGAAAATAATCGCCCCATTCATTTGGAGTAGGGACAACATCAGGAAAACCGGGAACAATAGAAAAATTAAAAGGAGAAAACCTTCGAGCCATGATTCTTTCCATTTCGAACTAGTGGAGTCACCAATCGATCCTTTAATCACGGATTCATCGGGTGAATGATATGAAAAATGAGTGTGTCTGGTCTTTGTGCACCATCAAAGACCATATCTGATCGTGTGTCCCAAGGGGCTCCAAGTGTAGACAGAGGCAGTCACACTGAAACAATGGAGTCTAGATAGTGGAGTCACCAAGTGAAAATGCAATCTTCAATGGTTCTGATATCTGATGCACCTTCAAAATCAGAAGCTCATTGTCGTTCTACCCAGGGAAAAGTATTCAATTCGTTCCCCGACAATGATTCCATGAATGTTAGCACTAATAGTCACCCTCATATTGTAGGAGGATGATCCTAGTACCCATCATATTTTTTGGTGAATGTTCAGTTTATATGAGTGGAGGTCAATGGACAAAACTCAATATATGAATGATGTTCAACATAGAACTGGAAAAGAAATGTATAGGGAAGTGAGGGCCACAACTAAATTCAGTCAGTGAATTAAGTTTAAATGTGAGCAGAGGGAAGACTTAGTAAGAAAGGTGGACAAGACTGCTATGGGCATTAGGCCTTCAAGCAGTTTGGATAAGAAAAACACAGAATCAATATCACTCTTAAGCTCAAGTTTCATACATTGAAATATGTCCAAACAACACAGTCACAACAACACAATGATCAAACCTACATCACCATGTAGCTATAACAACTTGAATGGATCCTCCATGCGCGAGCCATTCAATGTAAGAGGGAAACAAATCACAAGGAATATGACAATAGGTGATTTTAAGAACCCCCCTAAATTCATATGTTTAATAAATGGGCGAATCCTCATGGTACATTAAAAAAATTGAAGTCTATTTTATCAATAATATAATATGTTTATATAAATTTTTAGCGAATATTTTAGTCAATTATATAATCTTGTAAAAACTTGGTGAATCTTTAATTGAATTAGAAACTCTTATAAAATATCGGCGAATATTTCACTGAGTTATAAAACCTTGTAAAGTCTTGGTGAATTTTTCGATACGTATAAAACCATGTATAATAATAGGAAAATGTATTCATTAAAATGTAATATACTCATTTTATATATTTGGAAAAGGAAACGTAATTTGTCCATCCTCCAAACAATGTTGCAATCATTAGGGGTTATTTTTATGCATATCCCTCTATCAGTTTTGATGATATTTTACCATAAAGTTCATATGTCTTGATCGTGACCACCACTTCTATCAAGATTAGGATATATTAATATTTACTCTACCACTTCTATTATGTGTTCTTTATTACTAATTCATCTATTATGAAAGGACCCTTCAAACAAGTTCATCACAAGATGTTCTTAAATAGGAGTGCACATAATTCTATCCATCAATAACTCCAAAAGTATAAGAATATTGATAGGTCACATTCCATGCATGAAATCCTTTCTAATCATCCATTTGTACTAAAAATTGACCCCTTTCCAGGGATGAGAGGTCTCTTTTATCCCTTATATTTTTATTTTCTTATAAAAAAGTAAAAGGACACAACTTGTAATAAATGTTCGGCATAGATTAGGCCTTAGAAAAAGAGAAATTCTCAGTTAGATTTTCATAAGTAAGCATGGAAAATAAGATATGTAAGTTAAGGGATATTATTTCCTCGTGTATATCTATACCTGGTAGTAGTATGGTGCACAGTCAAAGTCCTATCACCCATTTTAATCCCATTAAGGGTAGTACATAAAATGTATGTCACTTGGATCCTACTACATACCGATTCCCAAAATTGAGTTGTAGAAAAGTAATGAAGAAGTAAATGATCCTGAAGCATATATAAAGTTATTTTTGTCATGTGATACAAGAACCAATAATCATATTTCTTTCTTAGTTACATGAAACTCTCCATAACATGTGCATTATTAGTAGAAACTATGTAATGATTTTTTTTCAATCACGTTCTTCAACTTTGACTTCAAGAATGATAGTATAATAAACATTCTCTCATCCTCCACTGGATACAAGTAATGCTCTCTTAGTCGTGGCATAAAAGTATAATTTCATTAGAGGAATGTTGGTCTCATGCTAATAGGTCTCCTATGATGAACACATAGGAACCTAGTGCATAGACCATTTTTCTTTTTACTTAGCTAACTAGAGCTCATTTTCCTTTCTAAATAACCAATAAGTATTTTGAAAGAAAATATAAAATAAAGATAGTAGATCCTAAAACATGATTAATTTATCCATTCAATCCATAAACCAAAGGGACAGCCCCATAAAGTAGAGACCATGCCTCAAAATATGTGCAAATAAGATGGAATCAATGGAGCACTCCACTAAAAATGGTACTTCAACCTTATCCATGTGCCAAGAGTATCCAATCAAGTAAAGCAATACACATAATCAGACTCAAACTATTTTACACCATCTCAAACATAATCATTGAGAGGGATAAAAATATCTAAAAGTGAGTGTAAAGGAAGAGTGATCTCCTCAAACAAGGAATCCATCATGCCAAGATCAAATATCATCAATGGAGGAGGATGATCTCATTATTGAAGCAACAAGAGTATGAAAAGTGTGTTTGTGCCTCCACATATGTGCCAATGAAGTGGGGTGCTCCACATAGGATCATAAACTAATATAAGTGTCAAACCAAGACATATAATCTAGAGAGCTCCAATAATAGGCCTCCAATCATCCTAAAACATGGATGTGCTCGTTTAACCATAGACAATATCACTATTGTCACCCAACCATAGGTCAAATCCACCCCCGAGCACCTTGACCTTGACAAAGAGAAGAATCCTGGTAGAAAATCAATAGCCAAGCAAGGCTAATGCACAAAGCAAGAAGTAACCAAAGTTGATCAAAGAGTCCAACCCAGAAAGACTATAGACTTCAGAACTGGCAGCAACACCTTCTTCAGGAATTGCACACAAGAATGCCCAACTACAGTGCACACAAGTGTATCTCTATGATTCAAAGAATTGTGTGTAAAGTGAAGACTAGAAACCTGTATTTATATTAATTCTAGCAAACTGTCTGGGTCGACTTCTCATTCTGGGTTCTAATTAATTCATTTTAATTATCTCCTTTAGCCGAAATCTCTTCTAGGATTACATTCAATTGTTTTCTTCCTTCTAGAATATTCTAATCTTGTCAAAGGTCACAAAGGAGGTTAATACCTCTCTCATCTACCATAATATCAACAATATCTACCCCGAGGCATGAATAACCCTAAACCTTGAGCTCAGATACCAACGCTAGTGATAGGGTCTATCATATGAGAAGAATATCTAAGGTCAAGAGGAACCTAAAGAAATAAAGTAGATCTATCATGGAATGCATCCATCTCTCCTACAATCTGAGATCAAATGAAGAAAGGTGAGTATATTCTTTTGTCCCGAGGGGGACTTGGTGCGGTGCCTAGATCGTTCGTTGCGATGCTGATTGGTAGAGGTAGTGCAACGACAAGGTCTAGGGGATCTCATCTGTCTCCTGGGAGGGGATCTAGTATGTCCATGTCATTGAGATCTCATGGAACGAATGAAGGTCCCATGGATCCGCACTGATTTGGAGTCTAGGGCTGCGCTAGTGTCGATCTATCTCTTAGTGCTCATATTAAGCCTAAAAATCCTCTCAATTTGGATATGTTTTGGGGCATGTGATACTTTCTAATTGCCTTGATTTTGTTTGGATCTACTTTGACTCTATTTGATATAATATGACAAAGGTATTCTACTTATTCCTTACCAAATGTGCATGTTGACATTTTTGCATAAAACTGATTTTCGCCCAGAAGAGATAGTACTTAACCCACATGCTTGAAATCTTCCTTCCATGTCTTGTATCAAATTTTATTAGATAGGATTCCAAAAGTCCATTCATTGTTTCTTGAATGGTGGAAATACCATTGGTTAACCCAAAAAATGACACCTTTAAAATGTCCTTTGTTGTTGGTCAAAACCATAAGGGTGCCACCTATCTGTGCTGACAATCGCCACGCATTTGTCTCTCCAGGGCTTGGGGGTTAGCTCATGTTTACCTGCTCCTTCTTCAATGTGACCTAGGTCCGTGACCCTACGTAATTGAGTGATTGCGGACGTGACCATGGGTGGTTTGAAAGAAATCCTCTTTTGTCCCCGCAATTCACCATGAACCGCCACGCGTCCCTTTCCCAAAACAGTGGTTTCGATTGCGGCCCACCCTCAATCTTTTAAAACCTGAGCTTCTTCTAACCCTACAATTGAGCATGACCATCGACCTCATGATCATGGATGAATATTCATGATCAGTGGCTCAAATCTTCCCTTTTCAAATCAATGGATCACATATTCCCCTTTTGAATAGACTGTTGAGCTCTGTGTGATGATTTGAGCTTCAGACTTTTTAAACCTCAGACCTCATTTTCCTCTAAGAAAATCCCCCAAAGACATGGGTTTGATGATGCGTGGCCCTTTCTGATCGACAGTCGATATCCCTTCGGGTCTCCAGACTCCAGAGAAATAAAATCTCAAATAATGTTTGCCTTCAGTGCTTTTACCCAGAGTTCGCGATCTATTGATGTGTGTCCTCTTGAATCGAATTGTTGAGACTGAATTCGGACCTTTGTCTGGAATTCATAGATTTATGCCACATGTCCCTTGGATCCTCCTTCAAGTAAATCCTCTGCAACGCTAGATCAGATGACGTGTGGCTATCACAGATCGATGACTGGAATCTCTTCAGAACTTCGGCCATTGAAAATGTCGAATTTCAACCTTGTCTACCTCCAAACAAAACCTCGTAAGATAAGGATTTGGCGATGCATGGCTTATAACATACCGATGAATGAGATCCATTCGGGACTTTGAGACTTTGGGCATTCAACAACTTTAACACTCTGGGACTTCGACATCTTTAACATTAAGGGATCCGCCTCCACGTGTCTTCTTGCTTCGGATGGCTCAGATTATTTCAGGAGTTCGGGCTTCAGAACTTTGGGAACTTCACGCACTTCTCACTTTGAAACTCCTGAATCTCACTTACCTGAACACTTGCATCGGATGCCATCTATCCCCCTTGAGATCAACTACTCATGCTCACTCTGGGCCTTGGGAATTCAGACCTTTTTCCCTAGTGCTATACTTCATGTGATATTGACTTCTGAAAGCCCATGAGCCATTGATATGAACTACTCCTGAAATATCCACCACTGAAAGATTAAAAATTCATGCTTCTTTTAAGCCCGAAATGGGTTTCTTAGAATGTTGCACTTTGTGTCCATGGCTATGGCATGCGTGAACAAGGATTTGGATGACTAACTGTGGGTTGGGAGAATAGGGAGACCAGTGACGGGAAAAAGGAGATGAGTGTTCATACTTGGAGAAAAATAGAGGGGCTTGGGGCCGTGATTTCTTTCGGTTAATATATTGAGGGAGACGAGGGAATAGGAGAACACAGAAAACGAATTTACACGCCAAAAGGGGACAAACTTAAGACTTGTTGATTCAAAAAGGATAGAGACAGGGAAAAATTACAGAGTCGGGTATATTGACACACACTTATGTCCCTTGACAACCTTATGTGATAACATTTGTCTCCACAGGGGATGGCATGCTCCCTACGAGCTTCCAAGAATGCACAGCTTCAGTGCCTTAGTTGTTGGGTTATGGAGTCGAGCTCAAAACTTTCACTGAAGAAAACAGGGAAATATGTAAACACTACTCTACTAAAAATGAAAACAAACACATGGGCTCTAGAAGAAGATTATTTACGCACAATCCTATACTAACTGATTTTTACAAAGTGCTAGGTGAAAGTGGATTTCCACCAGAGCCAGTCAAGTAACCTCCTAACTGAAAACTTATTTACTCTGTCACTAATCAATAAAAGATAATGAAACTATGGAAGAAAATCGATTACATTTTCCAGTCCTCCTTCTAGTCCTGAAGGAAAGATAAAGTTTGGAGGATTCAATACCTGTAAAAAATGCCACTCCATGTACTTCCCTACAGGATCATAAAATAGGTGACAAAACCTGTTGGGTTGGTAATAGAAAACATGCTCTGTTTTATGGTTTCTCACCTCTGGTTGAACATTCGTGGCAAGCACAGGTGAGTGAAATGCTGATGTAGGCTATTGATCCACCTTTTCTTTTTCTACTCTGATAACATCTGCTAGATGAGGGCAAGGGATATCTTCGTGTATATCAGTGACTGGATGCTTCTCTTTAACATGTTGTTGAATTTCATCTATGGACCTAGGATGGATGATTTCCACATCAGAGTCTGATTCATAGCCATCATACACAGGCTGGCTGCTTCCCAAGTCAAAAAAATGTGATGTAGGAATCCGCTCTTCTTCATACGAATTCTCATCAAATATAGGTGAGTGCACAACTCTTTTATTTTTCACATGAAAATGAGAAACATCTAGATTCTTCTCTTCAATCCCAGGTGAGAATACATCATGGGGAACCTCTTGAAGGGAAAGAGAAGAATCCTCCTCCACAACCATCTCTTTTTTTAAATCTGAGTCAACAAGTGTACCAGGGGTAGAATATAATGCATCTATGGCTATGAAATCATCAGTTATATCATCAATCATATCTGGAAGGCCTTCTTCTTGGGAAATAGAAGGAGAAAATATTTCATCCACAATTGCAAAATAATCTCTTTTTCCCTTACTTTATCTTGAATCAAATCTCCACTAGACTCATCACACGACAAAGACTTTATCATCTACTGGATGTAGAATGCAAACTTCTTACAAAAGTCACCCAAAATAATATGAGACAGGTAACTCTTCTCATAATATGCATTGAAATAATCGTGAAAATCCTTCAAAGAATGGATACTAGCAGCAGGGAGATAATTACACCATTCACGAGCATCTCCCTCCAAAGAAAATTTGAACATATTGATCAAGACATCCTCATGAACAAAGTCATGCTCAAGAATGCATCTATGAAAATTGAACAAGTGCTTACTGGGATCGTCATGCTCGCTTCCTCTGAATCTTGGAATATAAAAATCCCATTCATTTATATCTGACACTGGATGTGGATAACCAAATATGGTTGAGAAATTGAAAGGGGAAAAAATCTTATCCAATATAGTCGAGAGATGCGGCTCCTCCTTTTCTTCTTCATGGCTCTCCCTAGGATGAGTTTCACAAACACTATAAATAGGAACCATGGAAAAGCTATGATCTCCATCATTTTTGCTAGGATATCTGTCAAAATATGTTTGTTCTTGGTCAATATCTGACATCACTTATTCATCATAAGCAGGGCTTGCAAGAACATCTATTTCAAGGACCGGAATATCCTCTTCATTTTCTTCAAAAGAGCAACAAGTGAAATCTGCCTCCAATCCCTCTATTCTTCTAGAAAAATATTTTACCATCTCCATCAAGCCCTCTGAGGTATATCCTTCATTCTCACAATTTTCGCAAGAACTAACTATGTCCTAAATACCATCTCTATATTCCCTAAAACAACTATGATGAATTAACTCAGAGGAATAAAAATTTTGACAATGTCTATTGAAAGCTGCATGAAATTCTTCTAGGGAGGAGATGCTAGCAGGGGGTAAGGAGTGATACCACTGACGAGCATCTCTTGCTAATGAGAACATGAACATATTCATTAATACATCTTCATGATGTATCTCCCATTGTTGCATGAGTTCATGAAATTTATGGATATGTTGAGCAGGGTTGTCCTCTTTACGCTCTCTAAATATGGGCAAATAATCACGCCATTCATTTGGAGTAGGGACAACATTAGGAAAATCGAGAACAATAGAAAAATTAAAAGGAGAAAACCTTCGAGCCAAGATTCTTTCCATTTCGAACCAGTGGAGTCACCAATCAATCCTTTAATCATGGGTTCATCGGGTGAATGATATGCAAAATGAATGTGTCTGGTCTTTGTTCACCATCAAAGACCATATATGATCGTGTGTCCCAAGGGGATCCAGGTGTATCCAGAGGCAGTCACACTGAAACAATGGAGTCTAGATAGTGGAGTCACCATAGTGGAGTAATGCACCTTCACAATCAAAAGCTCCTTATCTTTCTACCCAGGGAAAAGTCTTCAATTCATTCCCCGAAAAAGACTCCATGAATGTTAGCACTGATAGTCACCCTCATATTGCAAAAGGATGAGCCTAGTACCCACTAGATTTTTTGGTGAATGTTTGGTTTATATGAGTGGAGGTCAATGGATAAAACTCAATATATGAATGATGTTCAACACAAAACTGGACAAGAAATGTACAGGGAAGTGAGGGCCACAACTAACTTCAGTCAGTGAATTGAGTTTAAATGTGAGTAGATGGAAGACTTAGTAAGAAAGGTGGACAAGAATGCTATGGGAATCATGCCTTCAAGCAACTTGGATAAGAAAAACATAGACTCAATATCACTCTTAAGCTTAAGTTTCAGACATTAAAATATGTCCAAACAATGCAGTCACAACAACACAATGATCAAACCTACATCGCCATGCAGCTATAACAACTTGACTAGATCCTCCATGCCTGAGCCATTCAATGTAAGAGGGAAACAAATCACAAGGAAGCTGACCATAGGTGATTTTAAGAAACCCCCTAAATTTATATGTATAATATATGGGCGAATCCTCATGGTATATAAAAAACATTGAAGTCTATTTTATCAATAATATAATATGTTTATATAAATTTTTAGTGAATATTTTAGTCAATTATATAATCTTGTAAAAACTTGGCGAATCTTTAATTGAATTAGAAACTCTTATAAAATATTGGTGAATATTTCACTAAGTTATAAAACCTTGTAAAGTCTTGGTGAATTTTTCGATAATGTATAAAACCATGTATAATAATAGGAAAATGTATTCATTAAACTTTAATATACTCATTTTACATATTTGGAAAAAGAAACATAATTTGTCCATCCTCCAAAGAATGTTGCAAGCATGAGGGGTTATGTTTATGCATATCCCTCTATCAATTTTGATGATATTTTACCACAAAGTTCATAGTGTTGATCGTGACCACCACTTCTGTCAAGATCAGGATATATTCATCTTCTCTCTACCACTTCTATTATGTGTTCTTTATTACTAATTCATTGATTATGAAAGGACCCTTCAAACAAGTTCATCACAAGATGTTCTTAAATATGAGTGCACATAATTCTATCCATCAATAACTCCAAAAGTATAAGATTATTGATAGGTCACATTCCATGCATGACATCCTTTATAATCATCCATTTGTACTAAAAATTGACCCCTTTCCAAGGATGAGAGGTCTCTTTTATCCCTTATATTTTTATTGTCTTATAAAAAAGTAAAAGGACACATAACTTGTAATAAATGTTGGGCATAGATTAGGCCTTAGAAAAAGAGAAATTCTCAGTTAGATTTTCATAAGTAAGCATGGAAAATAATAGATGTAGGTTAAGGGATAGTATTTCCTCGTGTATATCTATACCTGGTAGTAGTATGGTGCACATTCAAAGTCCTATCACCCATTTTAATCCCATTAAGGGTAGTACATAAAATGTATGTCACTTGGATCCTACTACATACTGATTCCCAAAATTGAGTTGTAGAAAAGAAATGAAGAAGTAAATGATCTTGGAGCATATATAAAGTTATTTTTGTCATGTGATACAAGCACCAATAATCATATTTCTTTCTTAGTTACATGTAACTCTCCATAACATGTGAATTATTAGTAGAAACTATGTAATTATTTTTTTTCAATAATGTTCTTCAACTTTGACTTCAAGAATGATAGTGTAATAAACATTCTCTCATCCTCCACTGGCCACATGTAATGCTCTTTTAGTCTTGGCATAAAAGTATAATTTCATTAGAGGAATGTTGGTCTCATGCTAATAGGTCTCCTATGATGAACACATAGGAACCTAGTGCATAGAACATTTTTCTTTTCACTTAGTTAATTAGAGCTCATTTTCCTTTCTCAATAACCAATAAGTATTTTAAAAGAAAACATAAAATAAAGATAGTAGATACTAAAACATGATTAAGTCATCCATTTGATCCATAAACCAAAGAGACAACCCCATAAAGAAGAGACCATGCCTCAAAATATGTGCAAATAAGATGGAATCAATGGAGCACTCCACTAAGAATGGTACTTCAAATAAATCCATGTTCCTAGAGTATCCAATCAAGCACAGTAATCCACATAATGAGACTCAAACTATGTTACACCATCTCAAACATAATCATTGAGAGGAATAAAAAAAATCTAAAAATGAGTGTAAAGGAAGAGCGCTCTCCTCAAACAAGGAATCCATCATGCCAAGATCGAATATCATCAATGGAGGAGGATGATCTCATTATTGAAGCAACAAGAGTATGAAAAGTGTGTATGTGCCTCCACATATGTGCCAATGAAGTGGGGTGCTCCACATAGGATCATAAACTAATATAAGTGTCAAACCAAGACATATAATCTATATAGCTCCAATAATAGGTCTCCAATCATCCTAAAACATGGATGTGCTCGTTTAACCATAGACAATATCACTATTGTCACCCAACCATAGGCCAAAGCCACCCCCAATCACCTTTACCTTTACAGAGAGAAGAATCCTGGTAGGAAATCAATATCCAAGGAAGGCTAATGCACCAAGCAAGAAGTAACCAAAGTTGATCAGAGAGTCCAACCCAAAAAGACTATAGACTTTAGAACTGGCGGCAACACCTTCTTCAGGACTTGCGCACAAGACTACCCAACTATAGTGCGCACAAGTGTATCTCTGTGATTCTGAGAATTGTGTAAAGTGAAGACTGGAGCCCTGTATTTATATTAATTCTAGTAGACTGCCTGGGCCGACTTCTCATTCTGGGTACTAATTAATTCATATTAATTATCTCCTTTTGCCGACATCTCTTCTAGGATTACATTCAATTCTTTTCTTCCTTCCGAAATATTCTAATCTTGTCAAAGGTCACAATGGAGGTTAATATCTCCCGCATCTACCATAATATCAACAATTTCTACTCTAAGGCATGAAGAACCCTCAACCTTGACCTCAGATACCAGCGCTAGTGATAGGGTCTATCATAGAAGAAGAAGATCTAAGGGAAAGAGGAACCTGAAGAAAGAAAGTAGATCTGTCATAGGAGAAGAAGATCTAAGGGAAAGAGGAATCTGAAGAAAGAAAGTAGATCTGTCATGGAATGCATCCATCTCTCCTACCATTTGAGATCAAATGAATAAAGCTGAGTATAATCTTTTGTCCTGGGGGGGACCTGGTGGGGTGCCTAGATCGTTCGTTGTGATGTTGACTGGTAGAGGTAGTGCACCAACGAGGTCTAGGGGATCTCATCTGTCTCCTAGGAGATGATTTGATATGTCCATGTCGCTGAGATCTCATGGAACAAGGGAAGGTCCCACAATCCCGCACTAATTTGGAGTCTATGGCTGCACTAGTGTCAGTCTGTCTCTTAGTGCTCGTATTAAGCCTAGAAATCCTCTCAATTTGGATATGTTTTGGGGCCTGTGTGAATTTTTTATTTCCTTCATTTTGTTTGGATCTACTTTGAATCCATTTGATATAATATGACCAAGGTATTCTACTTCTTCCTTACCAAATGTGCATGTTGACATTTTTGCATAAAACTGATTTTCCCCCAAAAGAGATAGTACTTAACCCACATGCTTGAAATGTTCCTTCCATGTCTTGTATCAAATTTCATTAGATAGGATTCCAAAAGTCCATTAATTGTTGCTTGAATGGTGGAAAGACCATTGGTTAACCCTAACAATGACACCTTGAATTTGTAGAGTCCTTCATGTGTTTGGAAGGCAATTTTAACAATATATTCTAGTTTTACACTAATTTCATAATATGTCAACCTCGTATCCAAATTTTGAAAAGTATTTGACTCCATGAAATTCGTCCAACATTTCATCTATGAATAGAATGGAGAATTTTTTCTTGATTTTTATCTTGTTTAATCTTCAATAATATATAGACAACATGAAGAAACATCCTTTTTTGTATTAAAACCACCAGGGCTACATAAGGACTTCTGTTTTTTGTAATAACGCCACATCTCAACAGATCCTGAATTAATCTTTCTATTTTTGTTTTATGGTGATAGGGGTCAAATATAGCTTCACTTCAATCACATGTTAAATTCCTTGTTCTGGTGGCATCTCCATGGGTAGGTCTTGGAATACCATTTTATTTTTGGGATTAGTTCTTGAATCCTTGATGCCAAGAGTCAATTAGTTCCTAGGCTAGTATCTCCATTTAATGGCATTGTGGTATATATAATAGTGCTCCCTTACGAATTAGTTTCTCCATCTGATGTGAGGGTACAATTTGGGTATGTAGAGAGGTTGGAACCCAGGAAAATTATGTTTTTCCTCTTGGCATTTGAATTTAACAAAGTGATTTTGGTGATTTGCGGCACAAGTACCTAATGTTTGTAGTCATTAAACCCTAACCAAAACCTTCATATCTAGGACCAGATACACAAAACGATTTAATCTCCTTGCAACATTGATGTCAACAAAACTATGGTTAGAACTGTAACTTTTCTCTTTTTTATATGCCCCTTTAATTTTGATGTTTGTGATTGGGTAATAACAGTTATGGTTGCTAACAATATTTTTGGTGTTTTCTCATCCTTTGATTTTGACATGACACTTTGACAGTTGCATGATTCGTTTTCATATGTTTCTTCAATATCTGAGTCATCTTTTTTATCTGCCTCCACATTTATATAATGTTTTTGAGTTATATCCTTTATAGCACCTATGCCTAGGATCCCAGATCTCTCCACATTTCATACATTTGCCTTCGATTCATCTTTGGCCTTCCAAACTATGTTTATTTCCTAATTGTAGATGCTATGGAAGATATTTTTATTTGTCAGTGTTTGTGGTTTGGGGAGACTTTCATCTTGAATAAACCTTGTCATATTTTTGGAATGGCCTATTTAGTTTAATTTCTGCAATTTTTGCCTTACATCTGACCTTTCCATGATTGTAACACTATGCATTTCTACTATGTTCTTTATGTAAAGATTTAATATGGAAACATATTGTTCGGAGTAGTTGATCTTGCGTTAACCCAAGGACTTGCATTGCCAATATTTACCTGTCATTCATGTATTCATATACATCGCATTTTTTTAGTATTCTGGTGAGAATTGGAAAAAGGTCTTCTTTTGTTACACCTTGGAATATCTTAACGAAATTTTCTTTCAATCTATCCTAGTTATATGAACAAAATACTTTGGAGGCCTTCCACCACATGTACCAATTTCATGCAATGCCCTCAAGTTGCATGAAGGCGTACTTGATTTTTTTGTTGTAGCCTTGAAAATCATGTATTTCAAGTATTCCTCTTCTTTGTTAATCTAGGTCACACTTTGTTTTTCATTTCCATTGAATTTTGATAACTCTAATTCTACCCTCATCAGATACACCTACATTGGTTTATTTGTATAGGATTATAGTTGGATAAGGGTTACCAGTAAGCCATTCGTGGATATGCTCGGATGTCGATTAGTTCTAAGCCATTCGTAGATATGCTTGGTAAGTTGGTTGTGGATTAGTTCTGCCTTCCTGGGTTGGTGAGTTTCATCAATTAAGTTGTCCAAAGACTCTTTTATGAGTGCCATTAACCCTTGTGGCTTTTCTAATATGGTCCTTCAATGCATCCTTGCTTTTAGTGACTTCTATGTTACTTCTGTTGCATCTTGTTTTAATGCATCATGATTATGTGCAACCTCCAACCTCAAAATTCCATGGTCCTGCTTGAAATTGTGTTATTTATTACTTTAACACACCATGGTTTTGTGCAATTCCCTACCTCAGATTATCACAGTTCCACTGAAAATCTTTCTTGAATTTTACTTGCTTCTCAATAACCTACTTGTATTGGCACTCCAATTTTTCCAACCAGATATTAATATCTGCATTTCCCACCATTCTCCTTGTCTTTGGAGGAGAAATTTAATTTTTTTTTGTTTAATCACTGGTGGCTGAGTGATGGAGGCAGTGTGCTTGTACAATTTCCCTGGTACACACAATTTGCTTCTATACAAATTTTAGCATTATCTTGGAGATGCTTTTGTACTCCCACATTGTACCCACACTTGTTGTTTTCTTCAGTCTCATTGATGTAATTTTGTGGTCATACTAAAAAATGAACAAACAGAGACCTATAAAATAAAGTTCAGTAATTATATGGAAGCCAGCAACACATGCCTCAGTGACAATGAATAGCAGGGAATAAACATAGAAATGGTAATAAGCACAGTATCAACACCTTAAAACAACATGCTTTAGCCCAGAGCCCACTACCCCATATAAATGCACACCCTGCAAAAAAATGATACATGAAACACACCCAACAAATTGCATGCTAACTGTGTGCCATTCAGATGATAAAAAATGCACCTAGTAAAGAAACTCCCCAAACAGATGAGTTTTTGGTGTGGATCCCAAAACCCAGTATGAATCCAGTGCAGGTGCAAGAGCCCTATAGGTGAATCCAGTACCTCTGCATCCAAGAAGATAACAGAGAATCGAGATGACCAGTGCTGCTAGAAGGCACTACCAAACGTAGAATTGTATGCAAGCTATTACAGGACAATTTAAACAAACCTACACAACCTAGAATCTATTTAAATTCACTTTAAAAATTGTCTAAATTTTAAATTGACTCCTTAAAGGATACTTTAACCTTTTGTCAAAGCTAGAAATTGTTGAATGATATGTTTGGCAAGATTTTAAAGTAAGTATGCATCCAACATATTTGGAAGCCCCAACCCTATCACCCTTCCCCTTTAGACTGATTGTATGAATGCAACCTAAAATCATACCTTGAATTGAGAAAGAGACAAAAATTATTTCCATCGCTTTGATATCTATGTATGGGCATGACCAAAAATCTAACATAAGGTTTTGAATTTTAAATTCTAACTCACCTTTTGGTTAAGCATATACCAGAATGCTGTTTTTAGATAAAAACAAAATAAGAATATTAAAATTGTATCATAATTGGGAAAAAGACTTGAGCAAGATTGTAGTCTATGCTTGTGGCATAGTGATAAAGGAATCCATTCCCTTCCTCTTGATCTTTATTTGTTCTATAAGTAGAGAAAAACAAACTTCCTTCTAAATATCAGTGAACCTAAAAACATTCCTCGGGAAATACTCAGAAGCATTATTCATCAACCTCATATGGAGTGGGAGCATTCCCTAAACCAAGTTAGTGAAAATTAATGACACCCATCTCTAATGGTAGTTGTCATATCCTCTCTTTCATTCTTGGGGATCAAAAATTGATAACATCTACTCCTTAAACCATCCTTGGACATATTATGAAGAGATGCCATATATTGAAGTTAATGTGGGCATCATGGTCCAAACAGAGGCAGCCAAACAACTCAGTTGCATTGAAGCCATGATTCAGAACCTGTACATCTCTGGCCAAGTACTAACAACAAACAACAGAATTGGTGTAAGTGGCAGTGAACTCAACAACAAAACCTCTAGAATAAAAATCAAGAGCAGCCAAAGAGATAAAATCTGAAAATGTAAACACTGATCAAAATAGTAGATTCTGAATACTAGTTCCACAAACACATCACTCTGATAAAATATGAAATCTAAATCACATTTGATTCTATTAACTGTAATAAATACATGCAATGACTCAAAACTGGAATAAATCTACCACACAGTCTGGCTTGCTTTTATAGGACAATATGTATAGTTTTTTTACAACAATAGAACCATCTATGTGGACCACCTTCTAACCCTAGCTTCTTAAAACAAAGTGCCCAGCTAACATGAAGGGCTTCCTAAAATAGAAAATCCTAAATCTCTCTAGAGGATCACACCAAAATTTCATGAGAGGAACCCTTAAATGGAGTGCCCAACATGGAGAAGACATATTACATAAATGCATGTATCCTCTAGCCTCGAAAAAGCGCCCCATATAATCTTGGAAGAACTCTCTCAAGTGATTTTCCAAATTCAGAAAATTATGCTAAAAATAAAACACCTCTAATTCTTAACTGTTGTAAATTGAACTATGAACAACACTTTCTAAACAAAAAACACCTTCATTAAAGAAAATAGAACCAACAGGAAATAGCCCAGCACCCTCTGCCACTGTCACATAACTTCCCTACACCCTCTATGATTGTCACATGATTGCCCAGTGCACTCTACCATTGTCGCATAACTATTGTATGCTTCCAAGAGGCTTCTTCGTTTGTGCCATCATACAATATTGCACCGAGATCAATGTAGGTCTTCTTGAGTGCACTAGCTTGTGGGGAGATACCTTTTGAGCAACCAAGTAGAACTAACATTGTGGTATTTAGACCTCATTCACAAGGTTTTCCACTTTTGAAGGTTGGAGTTCAAATTTCTTCAAATTTCAAAGTTTGCTTTAAATTCGCCTAGGATACTTTTTTAAAACCATAACTGGGCAATTTTATATTGATCAAAGCTCTGGCAGTGCCAGTAGAAAATTTACATCACAGTTCTGTTTCAATTTTTTTGAGCAAAAAACAGTGCCAATGACATAGTAAAATACCTATTATAGAGCCTATCTATATCTTTTGACAATATTTCCCAGTATTTCTTGATGCTATATAGTCTGCAATATAAACCTAGAATTATAACAACCTTAAAAAACATAATACTTAACATAAAATATGATGACTTGTTGCTTCTTCTAGGTCTATGTTCGATGGGACAGAGTTCCTAGTGTTCATTCTCATGGAGAAAACACTGAAGTGAACTTATATTTAAACATAAGTGAATTGAAGTCTTCATTATCATGATGAATTAAACATAAGTGAACTTATATTTAAGAACACAAAACAATGAAGATTATAATACAGGAGAAAACATATCCTCTTCCCATAATAGGTTGATTAGATGAATAACCTGTTGAATCAAAGTATTATTCTTCAATAAGACCTGCAATATAGTTTGCAACACTTCAACGATGGTCCCTTGTAATAATTCTTCCAACACAGGGCCACTCTGATTCAAAATCCTAATCAATAAATAAGAGAACATCCCCAGGAAAGAGGACCTCTACAAATGCCAAGTCTATAATAGATATCAACCTGCACAGAGTGGCCCTCACTTTGTAATCATTTCAGTGTGTTTCTAGGGTTGGGCTCAACACTCATTTATTATATTCCTAACCAGTTAAGACCCAACTTGTCATTATGTAAGCCCATAAATCCTCTTGGAAAGGACACCATACCTCTTGGGTTGAGTATATATACAGACTCAAGACTTGTTTGTAACATCAACATGAGCTATTTCTCTCTTATACGAGTGACTTATTCTTTTAGCCTATGGGAATCACTAAGTTTTTGTGAACCAGGGTTTCTGATCATCTTCTTTAAAACTAATATGAAGATTATGGCTAAAGGCATTGCCCTAAGGATTGTGGATCTAAGGTTTTTGGATTTTTCTCTTTGTTTAGGGTTTCCTAAGAGGGATCACTTCAAGAATTTGATTCAGAGAATTTTTTGGCATGGAATTTTTTAGTTCACCCTTTCTTGGAACTTGTCAGAATTCTTGTTAAATAGAGTATCTACCCTTTAATACTAGGACACTTTCTATGTGAAGAGATAGGTCCCATCTTCAACAAATTTCAACTTCATTTCTTGTTACATACAAGAAAGATACAATGTAATAGTTAAATATCAAATCATCAATCTTAAAATAACTTGCATCAATAAAATGTGGCTCCAATTTTACAATGAAAAACGCAAAATATAGATTATAGAACCTATTTTTACCTGAAATGCATCCTCAAATTGGCATATAGTAATCTTTCTATGATAAAGAATTTTCGACCTACTCCAAAAATAGAGGAAAAATGCATCACAAGAATCACATCATCTGTTTTATTCCATCCACTATTTCTTTCACCACCAATGGAACACATATACCAAAATAAGTGTTCCCTAGGCCCTCATATATAATGGATTAGATCAAATGTTGCGGTATATCAATTACCCAGTTCTTATCTTGGTGCTCATTTTATTCATTCTGAACAAGACCCTCACCAAATGGATTATCATTATGAGCCTCCAAAGAATTATGTTCCATATCAAGTTCATTAGAGAAACTTGTTATATTGTTTTCTCCCCTTCTATCACAATCTTATCACCAAAGAGCTAGTGCTCTTTCATATGGAAAATTGGAAATGTCATACTTTTTTACATATAATCTTAAACATATATCCATATGTTTATCAAGCTTGTTCCTCATCTTTGACTTCAAAAATGATAGTGCACTAAACATTCTCTCATCCTCCACTGATCCCAAAATCATGGTTTTACACAAATCCGCTAATTTGAAATATTCAGATATGTTTTCCTGTAAGTATTGGCTAGCACCTAAAATATTCCATAATCTTGTTATTACACCATATTCAAGAGGATTCTCCAAAGCGCGAAATTGATTCCACATTGTTTCAGCGAAGCAAGTGGCTTGCTGAAACAATTTTGATTGATCCAAAATACCTTCAACTTGTTCTCCATGTATCTCGACCTTCTTGCAAAAGTGGTCCACTAAAGTATTTAATTTTTCCACAAAGTCATGTTTTAAAG
>JZKD02S1908414.1:348114-361135 GCA_000966675.3 Picea glauca
AGGATCCTCCACCAACAGTAGACTAGGCTTAGTACTTTGGATTAGGCTGTGAGCATAACTCTCCAAAGTTTCCAAAACAAACATTAGCATCCTGAGTTAGGGAGAGTCAAATCTAGTTGTCGTATAAGTCTACCTGGGATTCCCCTCTCACACAGGGGTTACACATGAGGTCGCATTCAGGAGAGCTATGGAGATTATCCCTCCATGGTTTAACTGATTGTAGTGGTCAGATCGTATTATGGGGATCGCTTAAAGGTAAATCCACAATTACTGCATGGAATCCTTTTAGTTGATTTCGGGCTCGATACCCTGCCCGTACGTTTGGATCGGACTATTGACTGTACCTGCCCATGAGATGACTGTGAATTGGTAACCTTAGTGGCCACAATATTTAGGGTCTCCCACAAGGTGACAGTGAAGGGAAGTCTCACTGTACCTGGAACAGACGTTGGTCAAACTCACTCGGGCTCCTTGGAGGGTAAATCCACAATTACTATGTGGAAGCTTGCACCAAGTCGTAAGTTCGTTAAGCAGGTCACCAACGTAACTAATCCACCCGCTCTATCCCCGCCCCTTCCTATTTTGATCTCGCGACGTTGGATTTCATCACCAACTAGTGGTTTCATCGTAGGAAGGTTTGTTTGTTTGATTGCTTCTCAGATTCGTAGTGTGTGTTGTTTGTTTTACTTAGTGGACCTTAGGTCGAGTCAATGATAATGGCATCGAATCCCAGGAGTACCAATGGAGGAACCCCTTCTCCTAGGGAACCTTATACCTTTCCTTCGTTTGGAAACTTTGGTCCTCCATATGTTTCCACACTGAGTCTTCCAGGACTTACTATTGGATTACCAGTTTGGTTGTTCCCCACTCTAATGATCTCAAATCCTCCCAATGTTTCAGTTGCACCTAATACTTTGGATGTCGGTACACCACCCACACATCAACCTCACATCGACTTTTCACCTTCTTAGCCCATTAAGTCTCCTTCCATTTCTCCTTCTTTGCCTAGTGAAATCTCTAAAGCAAGTAGCCAGGTTGATCAGAAGAACAAGAATAACCCAAAAAGGACAAAGGCCCCAACAACATCAGATGTTGTCTCTAAGAAACCAGTTACTGTTAATAGTACTGGGAGTGTTGATGAGGTCAACAAGATTAAAATGAAGAATCCAAAACCCAAATTCCCTTGCAGCCTTTGTAAGGGTGACCACTTTCTGAGGGATTGCCCCAGTTTACCTAGGTCTTAGAAATGTGATCCTCCACGTCATCGGCCTCTGTCGGTCATGTCGATGATACCTCGTCAACTAGTGATGTTCAGGTTGGTAAGAAGAAGAAAATTGTCAAGTTCCCTTGCATGTTATGTAAAGGTGATCATTACTCTCCCCTTTGTCCTCGTATGGACGAGGCTTCTTCTCTTTTGGAAAAACTTCATCTTCCAAAAGGTTATTGTAAGCTTTCCTCAAACCCGTCGTTGGTTGATGGACTAGTCAATCTGGTTCCATCGTCGGTTAGTCTAGTTGATCAGATGGTCAATCTAGTTTTCTCCTCGGTCGAACCACAAACCCAAGTAGTTGATCCAGTTCCATTGTTGATCAGCCCCACTCTTCATCAAAAGAGTGACACCAAAGTGGTCGATCTGTTTTCATCCTCAGTCGATCCCACTCTCCCGTTAGAGAGTGACACCAAAGCGGTCGATCCGTTTCCACCCATCGACCCCATTCTTCCCTTGGAGAATGAAATTCAAGTGATCGATCCAGTTTCACCATCGATCGATCCCATCCCTCCATTAAGGAATGTTAAAGTGACTGATCCAGTCCCTTCCTTGGTTAGTACCACTCCTCCTCTGAAGAGTGCCAAAGTGGTTGATCCGATTCCATCATCGATCGATCCCATTCCTCCATTATGGAATGTCAAAGTGACTGATCCAGTCCCTTCCTTAGTCAGTCCCACTCTTCCTCTAAAGAGTGCCAAAGTGGTCGAGCTAGTTCTGTCATCGGTCGATCCCGCTCCTCCTTTGATGAGTGCCAAAGTGATTGATCCAGTCCCTTCCTCGGTCAGTCCCACTCTTCCTTTGAAGAGTGCCAAAGTGGTCTATCCAAGTCCACCATTGGTTGATCCGATCCAATCATCGGTCGATCCTACTCTCCTTCTAGAGAGAAAACCCGATACTACCCATGTTTTTCTCATTAATACAGAATCTATTGTGCCGGGGGGCATTCCTCCTTCTCCTGTGAAACCCCCTCCAAGTAATGAGGCCATCCTTTTTTATTGGGGTGTGCTAACTGGACCTCATCTTCCCTCTCACATTCCTTTCCAGATTACAGTACAAGTTCGTGGTCGAGACGTTCCTTAAACGTTGATAGATGAAGGTGCGTCTGTTAGTATTTTGTCTTCTATTGCTTGGTATGCTTTAGGTTTCCTGCAGCTTGCACCGGTTACACAGAATCTGTTAGATTCTAACAGAAGAACTAGTCAACCTTTAGGGATCCTTCCTCAGTTTCCTGTAACTTTGGGAGGGAAAACTGTCTTTATCGATGTCATGGTAGTCCGAGACCCCTTGGATTTCGCTTTACTCCTTGGGAGGGATTATGTCTATGCCATGAAAGCTATTGTATCCACTCTTTTCCGTGTGATATCTTTCCCTCACAATGGAATAATTGTGACTATTGATCAAATTTCATTCATCGACCCCGATTGGGTTACCTCCCTAAGTGGTTCCTATATGCAGATAGTATCACCCCCGCCGCATGTCAATTATGTGGCGTTGTCTCCCATGACCTCAACTTTCGATGATTTGGATCCGGTAGTGGACATGGTGATATCTTAGGTAGGGTTATTGGAGCCTGATCTACTTACCCCTGTCACGACCCTCGACATGTGTTCCTTCCAGAGTGATTCTCTTCCATCCGGCGAAGATCTCTTGGAAGCCATGACTGAGTTTTGTCCCTCGACATGGTACCCTTCCAGAGCATTATCCTCTTAGAAGTCGTGATCCGGACGAAACCACGAGCATAGTTTCTCTTCTCTGTGGCGAGCTCGTTAAAAAATGAAACAGAGGTCTTGAGCATAGTTCTTTTCTTATGTCAAGATCGTTAAAAAATGAAACAGTCATCTCTCTTGAACCTTCATTTCATCCACCTGTATCCTTTTTCTCCATCTAGCATAGAAATTGGTGACAACCTCAAAGTCGGTGAATGAATTGAAGCTTGGGAGGCATGTCTCTAGCCTTTGATGATCTTTCTGGATTTAAGCCACTAGCTTTCAAGCTGGGGGCATATCGATCTTAGTCTTTGTTCTTTCTCGTGCTCGTAAATACATGAGAATGCATCTGGGTAAAATTTTATTTCTTTTTCGGACCCACATGGACACACGAAAAAGGAACCCCCCTAGAGTCATCTTTAAACTCTTTTCAGACTCTCTAAATATGAAAATCTTGTTGAGTGATCTTGCTTCCTTTCACGCTCATTAAAAGGTTGGAAAGGGCGTCTTTCAAGCGATAGTTTATCTCTTTTTCGGTCTTGTTAGACTACTGTACGAAAAAGGAACTGAGAGAGTTCTCTTTTAAGTGTTTTTCCAAACTCTATAATCCCAAAAAACATTTGAGTTTTATGTCTTTGGACTCGTTAAAACACACATCGACAAGCCCATACGGGACCGATCCCTTACTTCTTCCGGTTCGTTAAACAAAGGAAGAGGAACTTACCGAAGGTGAGTTATATCAAGCATGTGTTATCCTCCTAGAGCTCATTAAATCAAAAAGAGGTACTCGTCTATCTGGATGGGGGAAAATTTGAAAGGAGCAAGCCAAGCAGTCTCTTGAGAACATTATCCAGCAATTCTTAGAGTCGCCCTTGAAGATGACACTTTGTCATTTGCACGCATCATAATCCACTGAACCTCTGCATTGAGCCAATCCTTTGAGTTCCTTTCACTCCTTTGGGTCACCTGACGCAAGTCACAGTATCCACTGCATAGTTTTGGTCCATGCCATGTTTATCTATTGTGCCTCAGTGTTCAAGGGAAGTATCCGCCTCTAGAGTCAGCCATCTCAAATATCTTGCCTCAAAACCCGTGTCAGTCCATGTCCATTTGATCTACCGATTACATCTCTATGTCTGTTTCATGTCATTGATGGGGGATACATCAAGGCCCTCCCTCGATGAGTCTATTCCTATCGACTTCAACACATTATCCATGAATCAGGCTTAGAAACCAGTTAGTACTTTGGGACTTGCATGCCTCAATGGCAGGCCTCCTCACATTCGACAGTAGGTTTACATCATTGACATATGATCGGATGATTCCACGGGTGTTCGACCTCAGCTCATCTATTCACATTCGCTGGAATGTACTAAGGTACCTTGGGAATCATTGACATTAATGGTGATCTCCCTCGCACTTGTTAACGGTTCACACCATTGGCCGGTAATCAAGTGGTTTCTGCCATGTTCGACATCAGGACATCTATTCACATGGTTAGATTCATGCCATATTGGGATTGGTAAGAAGACCCTAGGTTGAGTGATCACTTTGATATATGATTTGCCTAGGTTGCGAAGGAGTTTCTATTGGACAAATAACACATACACTGTTACATAGATCCACTTTGTATTGGTCATGGCTATGTCTTGTCATCTCGTAGAACCACTGTGTATTCTTCATGGCTATGATTAGTCCAAGTCATCAGAGTATTGATCCACATCGTATCTTCAGTGGCTATACCTTCTTATCGATACAATTATGGATCCGCAGTGTATTCTATGGCGGCCATATTTGGCAAGTCTTGATCACCCAAGCATAGGTATGCCTACCTTGGGTTTTGAAACATGTCATAATATTTGTTGGATGTTTGTGTGCAGCTTCCGTCAGGTCCTCCGAGTCTATACCCTTGCTTGAAAGTCTACAAATCATTTCAGTTATCAGTTCTCATCTTCTAACTTCATTCTTTGGGGGGCATTCTGTTACACGTCAATATTACACAACTGGATAAGTGTCACATGTTCCTCTCAATTTTCGTAAGTGTCGCGTGTTCCTTACAAATTTCTCAAGTGTCGCAAGTTGTTCACAAGTGTCGCAAATGTTGTTCAAGCGTACTGCCATAATAATGACACTAAGGAGGCACTTAAAATATCTCATACACTTGATTTGGAGGAGGGGAAATGGTTAACTGAAGTCAAGTATCTCTTATCACCCGAAAGGAGCCCTTAAAACAGGGTTTTGAAGGAGAGCGCTCCCCTATGGAATCCTTAGGAGTGCTAACACCCCCCCACAAACTACTGGGGAGTGTTATAACAATAAATTACTTCTTTGAGAGAGCACTACCCATCCTTAGAGCATTGGCACTCCCCTTGAGCCTCCTAGGGAGCGTTATAACGCCCTGATGCCTCTTTTGAGGGGGCACTATCTAATTTGAGGCAGTGTTTGGCCCATTGAGGAGAATAAGGGGAGGATCTCTCAAGTTTAGAAGGAAGTTGCATTCGAATTCTTGGTTCCATCAGGAGATCTCTGATCTAAGGAGGGGATTCCTCAACTTATTCTAAAGATAACTCAAGAGGTTAAGCTTCTCTTAACCTATATAAGAAGGCTCTATGATGGTGAAAAGGGGGGAAGAATTGCTAGCATGAAACCTATGATCTCATAGAAAACACACAGTCAGTCAAAGGAGAGTGATCAGTGAAGCTACTATCATCTAGGTTGTGGATCTTTTGAGCAAGGGTTAGACAAAGGGGACTTGACAAAGATGTCGCATTCGCATCTACGATTGTAAGTATTGTTGTCGTTATTCTCATTAATATGACACGCTTGGCTTGTTTCTTTCTAGTTTGTGTTTGAACTTACATGAACTTATCATTGATAGATAGATCTGTTTTCAAGCTAATATCAATAGAGTAGGAAGCGGTCGTACTTTGTTTGTCTACAAGACTCATCGAGGAGCGAGAGTTTGGAGCTCAACTCGGAGCGTGCAGGGACAAACATCGATAAAGAGGTACCTATATTCTCCTTCCTTCTCATGTATTAGTTTGTATAGATTTGAAAGGAAGTCAGTGTCCACGTTAAGCACCTTTTGTCTTAGAGTTAGGATCTAGCTCTTTGAGGCAATCTACCTGTCCGCGGGGAGATTTTCCTATAACAGGTATCTTTGGGATGCAAGCTGGATGAAGAAAGAAAAATCTAGTTCAACAGACTTTGTGAAGGCTCTAAGATACCTACCATCCCCACACGAGGAAGGTTAGTAACCTACTCAAACCTAAAGAATTTTTTTTATAAAAAATGAAGTTGCAGGGAACCACAATCTTTTGATAGCAATTCAAGCAACCCATGTGTAGCTATATTGAAAATTCAATTCTCACCTTCTTCGTGGAACTAGAAATGGATTTGGCCTTTTGCCACATTGTCCCTTCAAAATGTTTCTCATCCACCAACTCATCCTTCTCTGTTTCTCTGCAATTTTATGTGTCCACATCATAATGAGCATCACTAATTGAATACGGACATAGTTTCTACTATAGGTGTCCCAGTCATGTTGTTGAGTGCTTAATGCCTTTTTCTAACAAGGGTATTCAAGATCAAAGATTTGGAAATACTCCTTGATATTTGGTGTAGAATCTGTCAATGGGTAATATGTAAACTTTTGTAAACAAGGGAACTGCTAGTTATTGATGTCCAGAATTGACCAAAATTTAAACTGTAAATTGTTGTAAACAAATTTTATTGATGCCCAGAATTGACCAAAAAGCTGATAATGGTGTTCGTAAACTCCAAGACCTAGTATTTGAATTACAACAAATGGAGCTATGTATATGAAATAAAATGGTGATGCCAAAACATGTGGGGGACTATTTGAAGGGAAAGCACCTTTTGAGGTATGATGCATCTCAAAAATGTTTGAGAAATTGGTATAATATATTAGATCATTGAACTGTCAAGTGTATATTTCTCAAAAGTGTAATGATGAGTTGAAGTGAAGCATGTATGAAACAACCATGTCAAGGAGCACTCATGTCTATCCTTGCTTATTCTAAGGCACCCACCAATGATGAAGATGAGGCCAAGGTAGATAGTCCTCTAAGAAAAACCCATAGAATATAGGTTTTGAAGTCAATATGGGGAGGCCCATGAGAAGCAAGGTAATGATGAGTCATTTAATCCAACATGAGGTAGAAATTAAGGTGTGGCTGACATTGAATGACAACAAAAGTTAATGGTGAAGGAAATGAGAAGTGTACTGAAGACTTTCCTTGTTCATACAATAAATGCAAGAATCACCTAGAAGTGACTGAAAACATTCCACTAGGAATGGTCAATTATTGGGAACACATATTTTAAATGACATATCAATAAACCACTAGGACAACTAGAGGTTAATATTGGGCAACAAAGGATGAGTACGAATCACATAGGCACTAATAATTTGTAACATGAATCAAGGTGGAACCGAATAGTCTCATTGGGACATAAAGTTGACTCATCTTAGTTGCTCTAAACAAGAGAATCAAAGGGATGCTACCAAGAACTAAAATGATTAATATAAAAGCACAAGGCCCTCCAAGTATTTTCAAAGGGGTTCCCAGAGAAAAAGGTATGATGTGTAGTACCAATAGGAGGATGAAAATGGGTATACAAAATAAACTACAAGTCAATGGATCACTGGATAATCATGAAKAAATATTGGTATCCAAGGGCTAAGCAAAGAAACAAGAAATCAACTATGATGAAACCTTCATGCCATTAAACAATTTAAATGCTATTTGAATTGTGTTATCTCTTATATTATAGTTTTGATGAAAATTACACCGGATGGATGTAAAAAGACATTCACTAACTTAGATGTTCAACAAATAGAAAATCTGTAAGAACCTCTCTGAAGCCATAGCTACACCACTTGTTTGATGGAAATGTAGAGAATTAGAATCCAGATATGCGATTTTGCCAGTGTGGTTGAGCCTCAGCGTCGAGCCGCGAGCGGGGTCCTCCTCTGTTGGAAGGCTAACGAAATATGGTCACTGGTGCCTGGGTCGAACTTGGGAGTAACCCGTTACCCAGCAGAAGAAAGTGTGGTTGAGCCTCAGCGTCGAGCCGCGAGTAGGATCCTCTTATGTTGGAAGGCTAATGGAATATGGTCACTAGTGCCTAGGCCTAACCTGGGAGTAACCCATTACCCAACAGAAGAACGTTGAATAGTAAAATCGTAAACCTCAAGGCCCAAAGGGGAAACAAGCAGTAGCAGAAGAACGTCGAAGAGTAAAACCGTAAACCTCTGTTCCATCAAGGCCCAAAGGGTAAATTCAAATAACCACGAAGATGTAAACTGGGGAATGCATATATGGTCAGATCCCATATAATTTATACCATGTGGGAGGGCCAAAATGCTCTCAGAAATCTCCATGTTCTTTGGAAATCGGGCAAAGGGAATATTGTAGCTACCCAGTGCCCACTAGGCATACCACAAAATCGGGGTGAAATTAAACCATAAACCCTAATTTTACCAAATGGCAGGGCGAAGAAGCTATCCTAAATTCCCATAATTCTAGAAATTTGGCTAATGGAAGCTTGTCCCTCCAAATTTTAGGGGATAAATATATATTTTTTTCCTCTATCCCTCCTAAAAACATGGGCCAACCCTGTACACAATTTTTCCCCTAAAATAAATTAAGGCCTAATGATATAAGTTTAAAAAAATCACTCTAATACAAAAAAATTCGCCCAATGAAAAATTGGAGGCCCCTTAATTTCTCCCATGAGTGACATTTCGCCCCTAAAATCATCTATGAAGCTAACTAAAACTGGTCACGATATTGCTGCAATCAAACCTACATTACAACAACATAACAAACCTCGATTGGATCCTCCATGCCCAAGTGTTTTAGCACAGTGTTTTACAAAGAGATGAAAAGAGGTTGACTTCTATTAATCTGAAAGTCTCAAATCTTATACATAACCAGAGACAAGTTATGGCATCAAAACATTACAAAATAGGGAGCTCTGCTCAACCAATTGACGACCATAACAAAATATAAAAACTATATATTTATACTCAAAACAATCCCCGACTATCAAGAGTGTGATCTGATCACTACAATCAAATATTTGCATCGACGACTTCTTATGTCATACTGAACGCACGTCCCTCTGTCAGACAGGATCTTAGCTCAGCATGGGTATGCAGGGAAATATGCTCCCAGGGGTAGCACGGGCTGATGGTTCATTCCCCACGGTCGGTCTTTCCATGCCTTCCATTTATGGGGTGAGCCAAGGTTTCAACCACCAAACTTACCTTCCATTAACTGCTTTTCCTCGGAGATTGAACGAGACTTAATGCTCAAGGGCACGACCACTTCCTACTCTCAGATAGGATGGCATATAAACATGTAATTGCAGGGCCACACATAGGTGGTTTGGGTTCAGACTGCTTTTGGACCCACAATCCATCACATTTCCCCACATAGTATTTTCGCCATACCATGGTTTCCATTGCAGGACCGCTCAAGAAAAATATCGCATGATCATGTTGCGTCCAAACAATAGACTGTGGATATTGATCTGTTCACGATCTGAGATCTGGGTGCACCGACTAGATTTGGCACCACCACCAAGCTTACTCACCCACCAACTTTAGGATCTGCCAAACTGTGCCTTAGGGGGGACGCTACTTTTTTACGTTGAACAATAACACCTCCCGGAGGATGATCTAACGTGGTGGCCTGATGTCACCATGTTGATGTGTCAGGAAAGATAAGGTGACAGGTGTCACTCGAAAACAGGCTAGAGGCATGTCTGAGAATGCTTGAAAAGAGTGCCACGTGTCAAAACCATAAGGGTTCCACTTGTCTATGTTGATAGTCACCACACATTTGGCTCTCCAGGGATCGGGGGATATCTCCTCTTTACCTTCTCCTTATTTAATGTGACCTAGGTCTGTGACCCTACGCAATTTCACGATTGTGAGCGCGACCAAGGGTGGTTTGAAAGAAAATCGCTTTTGTCCCCGCAATTTACCATGAACCGCCACATGTCCCTTTCCCAAAACAATGGTTTCGATTGCGGCCCACCCTTAATCTTTTAAAACTTGAGATTCTTTCGACCTCTCAATTGAGCGTGATTGTCGACCTCGTGATCTTGGATGAGGCTTCACGATCAGTGGCTCAAATCTTCCCTTTTCAAATCAATGGATCATATCTTCTACTTTTGAATCGACGACTGAGATCTGTTTTGCGATTCGAGATTCAGACTTTTTAAACCTCAGACGTCCTTTTCCTCCAAGAAAATCCCCTGGAGCCATGGATATGATGACGCGTGGCCCTTATTGATCAACGAACGAGATCCCTTCGGGTCTCCGGACTCTGGAGAAATCAAATCTCAAACCCCATTTTCCTTTAGTGCTTTTACCCGGAGTTGGCAATCTATTGATGTGTGTCCTCTTGAATCGAATGAACGATATTGACTTCGGAACTTTATTCAAAATTCACATATTTATGCCACATGTCCCTTGGATCCTTCTTCAAGTAAATCCTCCACAGTGCTGGATCAAATGACACGTGGCTATCACAGATCGGCGTTTGAAATCCCTTCGGGACTTCGGCCATCAGAAAAGTCAAATTTCAACCTTGTCTGCCTCCAAACAAAACATCTGAAGTCAAGGATCTAGCGACACGTGGCTTCTTATAGACTGGCGACTGAGATCCATTCGGACTTCAGGACTTCGTGCCTTCGACAATTTTAACACTCTGGGACTTTGGTATCTTTAACACTGAGGGATCGACCTCCACGTGCCCTCTTTCTTTGGATGGCTTGGATCATTTCGGGAGTTAGGGCTTCGAATCTTCGGGAACTTCACGAACTTCTTGATTCGAAACTCCTGAAGCTCACTTCCCTGAACACTTGGATCGGATGCCACCTATCCCCCTCGAGATCAACGGCTTATGATTGCTACGGGCCTTGGGACTTCGAACCTTTTTCCCTGGCGCTATTCTTCATGCAATTTTGACATTTCGAAAGCCCATGAGCCACTGATCTAAACTGCTCTTCGAATCTCCGTCGTTGAAAGATTAAAGTTGCCTGCTTCTTTTAAACCCGAAATGAGATGATTTGAATGTTGCAGTTTATGTCCATGGTTGTGGCCTGCATGAACAAGGATTTGGCGACTGGCTGTGGGCTGGGAAAACAGGGAGACTAGTGAATGGAAAAAGGAGACGAGTGTTCATCCTTGGAAAAAAATAGAGGGGCTTGGGGCCGCGATTTCTTTCGGTTAAGATATTGAGGGAGACCAGGGCACATAAATGAACAAGGGCACATAGAAGATGACTTTACACGTCGAAAGGGGACAAACTTAAGACTTGTCGATTTGAAAAGGATAGAGACAGGGCAACATTACAGACTCGGGTTTATCGACACACACCTATGGCCCTTGACAACCTTATGTGATAACACATCCCAGGTCAAGAATAACCTTTCCTGCCTTCCTATCAACATATTTTTTCTCAGTGTGAGCTAGAACAAACCTCACTTTCTCCTCCAAAATGGTTATGGAATCTCATATCAACTACTCAACCTCAGAGTGATAGTGCTCAACTACTTCCTTGACCACGCGGGAAGCCTTAGTATTGTTCTTAGACTCCATGCCCTGCACTTCCTGGACTCCATGAGTGCTTGGGTACCCACCAACAAACCCCTCGAATTGCCGCCACAAATGACCAACTTCCCCTATCGTGGATACCCCAAATGCACAGTGAAGTGAACAACAACAACTATATTCGAATGCAGAATGAGCTCGAGACTCATACCTTGATTTTGAAACTCCCCCCCTTGCATGACCATAATGATCACCAAGAGGGAGCCACTCTCCACTTCAGACGTTGTTGATGGACTCATAATGGTTCGCCAAGGATGAAACTTGCAATCCATATTGCAATGTCCTATTCAAATCATGGTCCGTGGAGCAAGAATTCATGAAGTTGAATGGACGCGGTGAAAGGAAGAAGGTGGTTTGTCGAACAAGACCTCCCTTGCTACAGAAAGACGCACCCCACCTTCTCCACCTACCCTCACATCTACTTGAGACATTTGTTACCCCATTGAAATGGAAAATAAAAAAAATTATATATATAATTAAGTACTTAACTTTCAAGCTCAAATTTATATTTAGGTAATATATTCTTCATGATTCACAAAGAACTTCAACTAATAATAAGTTTAAGAAGAAAAACAATTTGAACCTAGTAGATAGGATAACAATTCATCTCTTCAACCATTGCATTTAAACTCAATTAACATCCACTACATTTTTATTTTTACCAAAAATCATATATTAATTGTGAAATTAAATAATTTTGGAATTATTATTATTTCATTTAGATTGTAAACGTAATCTAAATTCACTATACAATGACTACGATCCATACAATGACTACGATCCATTGATATTAATTTTGGTTTAGATAAATTAAATTTTAAATAAAATATTTTATAGTATTTTATTATTAAATAAATTATTTTTATATTATTTTATTATTAAATAAAGATGTAGTTTAATTTATTATTAAAAGCAAAAAAGTTAAAAAAAAACAAAGAATTCAAGGCTATAAATAAATAATGAATTAAAAAATAAAATTAAACCTTTTTTCGTGTTGGATATGTGTTATAATTTTTGCATTGTGTTATAATTTTTGCATTCAATTGGGCACATTTTGCATTTGTTTTTTTTAGTAGTTATTAATATACAATTTAGTTGGTAGCCTCTTGGATGGGAGGTTGTAGAGCCCCCAATTTTTTTACGGAGGTATACATACCCTACTGGTAAAGTTTACGGAGGTATACATACCCTACCCCTCTCTGGATTTGAACTTATAACCTTTTAAGAGGAAACAAATGTTATTAACCATTAAGACTAAATATAAATATAAATTTAAATATAAAGTTTAAATAATAAAAAAATTGAAATATAAAGTTTAAATATAAATTAAAAATGTATTTTAAATATATATTTTTTTAAATATGAAAATTTATAAACCAAATAAAATTGTTCATA
>JZKD02S1908414.1:361246-390308 GCA_000966675.3 Picea glauca
TATATATATATATATATATATATATATATATATAACATCAATTTTTAACTTTATTAAATATTATAATAACAATGTAAAAATTATATATTATATTTTTTAAATTTTTAATGAAAAATTTCATATATTTTGAAATTTAACATTGGAAAATTTTATCAATTTTTTATCAATTTTCTCATCACTTTTTTAATACAATGAAAAAGTAGTTAAATGATATTTTAAATCCTATAAAAAACAACATTATAAATTTTGATAAACTATTTTATAATCCATACCACTAATTAAAAAACTAAAGAGAATAATCCAGGACAAAAAGTCTGAAAGTGTAATCCAAGATTTAATTAAAAATAAATACAGAGAATCTAGACCACAAAAGTGACRTAGTACYGTATGCTTCAATAATGAAACTAAKTAAAAACCTGAAAAAAACAATAGCKAGGGACTAACAATGACTGTTAAATACATGCATCAATATGCAAAGTCTAAAGATTTGTCAAAGATATAATTAAAAAGTAAGCACAGAGAATCTAGACTCCTAACGTGGCATAGTACCCTCGTGCTCCGATAATGAAAGGAATAGTAGATATTTGGGGTTGACTTGACATAGTACTCTCGTGCTTCAAAAACGCAAGGGACATTAGATAGCGGATATTTGGGGTTGACTATTAAAAAATATGATAAATTTCTCATACTTTAAAAACTCGACAAGCCTATGGGACTGAATGATCGTCTAGGGTCCCAAAATACCATTTGTCACACCTCACCCATTCACATTCAAAACAAATGTTAGATGTTAAAGTTAGTTCTATGGCCTTCGAGAGGAAGGGACACGTAGATGAAATGGATAATGTAAAAATCCCGGCCTACCATACACAAGGTTTTGGACTTTATGTAGATCCACCAACCATGTTTACTTTGACTTACTAGGATCTACAACCATGTTTACTTTGACTTAATAAGTTGTTCTACAACACAATGGTCTCCTTTCAATATAACAATATGAAATAAGTCAAGAATCTCATGACAAGTCACGGTTGTATCTTAGAAGGGCGTGCTGCACCAAACAATACAAAGTATGGGTTGTACTCATGGGCACTATCTCTTGTATTAAATAAAGTAAATCTGGTATTGGTCTTACCTAGCTGATTGCTTTACTACATAATTTAATGTTCATTTTGAAATTGCTTAATTGTTTAATTTTTTTTTAGCTATTTAGGTTATATATTTATTGATTTTGATTGTGGTTAAATTAATTTTATGTTTATGTGAGTTAAGCTTATGTAGATTCTTTCAATTGTCCAATTAATTTTAGGAACTCATTCACATTTATACATATTAATATATTATTCTGATAGTATCATTCATGATCAGGGTTGATCCTCAGATTTCCACATGGTATCAAAGCTTGATAAATGAAGAAAATTGATTCCTCACTTGTAAATGGGTATCTAACATGGCCTTGTTTGTAGGGACCCATATCGAGGATTGTTGTTTATGATGACTATTTATGGTGCCTCTCGTTCTGCACCTTTGAGTGGTGGATTTTCTGATCCGAAAAGATCTTTTAATGACTGTGGTTGAGTTTTTAATTGCATGGGATTATTAACCATTCATGAAGTTTAAGAAAGAAGGATGAAGATAAGAGAATTATATCACAGCCAAGAACTCATATACAAAACTGAACATAAGCAACAAGAACAACAAACCATAACAAGAGAAGTGATAATCGAGTTTGGCACAAAATTGCCTACGTCTCCGGGCCTTTGTCTCAGTGGGGGAGACTTCTTTATTAATTCTTCAATGCTTTCAAAGTACAAAAAAAGTACGTCAAATGGATCTCATACCTGTCTCACTGTGTTTTGCTCGACCTAAAAAATCCAACACAACTAACGGCACTGAAAAAGACTAAGTGTAGCTCCCAGAAATGGCCCACAAGCGTCTGCTCCTCAACAACATCCCTGCATAAAAATGGCTTTGGCTTGGCTTTACTTCAGCATAAATCTGATCTAAATGCCCCCCATTGCCTCAAACAGGCCTGGTTTTTATAGATCTGAAGTTGGTTATCCTTCCCCAACTTCCTCTCAAAATATGAGCTCAAAAAAATCCCAATATCTCCCAATAATGGCCAAATCCTCCATTAACAGGCTTGAAAATCATTAAAAAATCCCAAAACTATGCAATAAAACCCACTCTGTAACAAAAATTCAATAATACATAGAGTAGCCCCCTAAATCATGTGCGTGCCCTCAAATAGTGGTCACATGCATCTAACATTGGCCAAGCGCTAACCCTTAACATTCGCTAGCCCTGAGTTATATGGCGCATTCCATGGGACCGTTGGTCCACAACAAAACTCTGTGCGCCTTTTGGTGGATAGACTTCTGGATATATGGCAGGTTACAAGTGACCACGGGCTGGGGATTAGCCCCAACCCCCTCCCTTTTGCGCCCTTAACAATATAGTCAACATATATATTAATATATGGGCTTATATAAACAAGGCAAATACATGGCGCATTGGTGTTACGGAACTTTGTCAAGGCGCTTGGGCTTGGTTGTGGTTGTGGATTCAAAACCCATGAACCCCAAAACAATTTTTTAACTTGCCACACATTTGATGACTAGGTGCCATGTGGCTGTCCATGTCTGGGCCACGTGGCACCACTACATTTTCCTGAAAATTGACAAGTTTCACTCTGCCATTGGTCCAAGTGTGCATCATCTGCCTAGTCACATGTCGCCACTGCTGCCACATGTCACTTTGCTGATATATTTACTTTCTCAAACGGGCTTCGTATGTGAGAGTTATCGCACTCTGATCGTTTTTCCAAATAGTTAAAAAGTCAACAGGTCAACTGGAAAAAGTCAATGATGACGTCAGCAGGATGTCATGCTGACATCATCATTGCCTTTTGCGAGTTGACCTTTTGACTTTTTAGTTGTTTGAAAAAATGATTAGAGTGTGATAACTGTTGCATACAGAGCCCATTTGAGAAAGTAAATATATGGCCAGAATCAGCGCAACGAGCCAGTCACAATGAAATTGGTTTCGTCTGATTCCAAGAACTTTCATTTTTTAGCCTTTTCTGGACCTGGAAGCCTCCTGGATCCGATTCTGGATCATTTTGTGTCACTCATGCATATTGTTTTAGGAGTGTAACCAGACATTTGTCTCCATGTATTGCCTTGGTTCGCAGTCTCTTGGAGCTCACCACTTTGGAGTGTTTCTTGTTTAGATTGTTTTGCATCTTTGCAACCTTTAGCTCATACTCCATCTTTAGTCATTAGTTGTGACATCCATTGCCATCATATTTTCCACTCAGTTTAGCATTGTGGGGGGGTGGTATGCAATGCTTCCTCGGGTGATTTTTTACTCATCATGCTTGATTGAGATCAATCATCTTAAGAGTGAGCCTCGTATCAAGCACCATTCCTATTTTGACTTAGAGGTTGTAGTGGCTTGTGACCCATGCACTCCGATGAGATGGATTGGTGTCGATAAGGACACTCATTTTTTTATGTTCTATCAATTCTATAGGCTTTCTAAGTCAAGACTCGTCTAAGAGGATCGATGTCTTTGCTTGAGAATTTTTTCAACATGGATCTTTGATGACGTTGACAATGTGGAGTTATCTATCCCTCTTTATAGTTTTGGTTATACTTCATGTTAGGATTTTTCATCATCCACACGCCTCATTTCTTTTTTGATGGTTGATGATGTTTTCTTTTGCTCAAATCCTTTGTTATGTTTCTTCAGTAGCACCTATTTTTTGAAGCATTTATGTGATGTTTGTTAGTGTTTTCCATTCTCGTGCCTCAGCAACCAATCCTCTTCATCTTTAGAATTCAAACATGTTCTTTGAGGTTACTTGGTCCTCTTCTTCAGAGTTCGTCATACTTCCTGATTAGATATTTCAACCTCTGCAGGTCGCATGCTCTAGATTTTCAATGCATCATTTTGGGATCTTCTTCAGTTTCATCTCCAATGCCATTTTCAACACTGACATTTTTCTCTCTTTTGGATAGGACCATTTTCCTATGGTTTTTTCTCCTTTTCTCCAGTGATGAGAGTTTGTAAATGGGTACCTTATCAGGCCTTCTTGTCGAGACCCATCTTTGTTCTTATTTGTTCCTCCCTACATTTGTCTTTTGGGGGGTGTTGGCGTGTTTGTTTATATTGTATCTATTTCTAAACACGTGACAACTATCTGAGTTAATCTCACATAGATTCTTTCAACTTCCCAACTAATCTTAGGTGTTTGTTGGGCCTCCTCAAACCTATAGATTGAGAAGCTCTCCTTGTAATTAATTAACTCATTCACATCAATACATATTAATAGATTATTCTGTTAGTATGATGATTATTCATGATCTGGGTTGATCCCCATATTTCCACATTTTAATCATATATAAATTCAAAAATGAAATCATGAGGATCATCCATTTCTTAAATGGGTTTGATATGAAAAGTTTGTATAAACTCTTCAACGTCTTCTTCTTCTTCTTATTTTATTATTTTAAGTTTTAGTACTTCATGGTAAGAAGGAATTGGGATAGTATGAAAACATGTCTTTGAAAATGTGTACAACATACATAAACCATATATTTCTCACATGATTCCCACATAATGGTGTCATGGTGATCTTGATCACAAGAAATAATCTTGAAATGACCATTGTAACATATTCAACCACCCCTATACCTACTCAAATTGTGGGGTACGTAGAAATTTTCTTCAATTTCCAGAAATTCACCATATCATTAAAATATTATACCATAGGATTATTCTTCTATACTATATGATGAACTTATACATGCAGAATGACATGTAGATTCAAGTCATTCATGTAAACATACAAAAATATAAAATACAGAACTATTCTTTAAACAAACAATAATTTAACCAGTTTTTACATATAAAAAACAACCTAGAAGCACATATAATAGAACAATTATATTTCATAATGAAAGAAACCAATTGGTTGTTGATGTGGGATGTTACTACCAACCATAGACACTCTTTCACTAGGTTTTTCTGCAACATGCCACCTCGTAGCTGGGGCTATGAGTCCACAAGGAAAAACAAGTACTCTCTCAACACAATTTCCAGTACTGTCCAGTGCATTCACTCATGCCAACATCCTAATCAAAAAAACTCTTATCCCCTTCAGTCTGCATAGCCCAAAGGATGGATCTCGTTCTCTGCAATGTATTCCCTTAGGCTACCACATTCATTATTAGGATTCAACATAGATTGACGAGGAAAATCTCAATGTTGGGATCTACAGGAATTCTCAACATCAATTTTTCACAATCGAAATACAATTCATCCTCCCATAGAAGCTTGGTTCCATTAATGTTGCAACTCTCTTCTAGGTAGTGTGATAGTAGAATGATGGACATAATGATGATAAAAATGATCAGTAGCTCTCAAAAACAAGGAATAAACATGCATGTGTATAAACTTCTACTTGGCACTCAAGGAAATCCTCCGCAACTACTTTTTTAGACATCTCAAGACTTATATCTCTTTTACATAAGTTACGGTAAGCATTTTGGGTTATAATAAAATATTATGATATTCTTGACTTTAGGCCCCTTGGCCCCCTCAACCCCCTCTTGTTCCTCTCTCATGGAGTCATAGACCCCATCGTTTTAGTCCCTCACATCTCATAGCCAGTAATGTATATTTTTATTAATAACTTTAATGTACATCATTTACATTTCTTGGCCCTTCGCCATACTATTTGGCTCAAAGCCTAATTTTCATATTTACATTACATTACATTCTGGGGATGAAAACTAGTGTGTTACAACCATTTAGGCCTATTATTATGCTAAAGGAATTTTTAAGGGGAATATTTTCTCAAAACATGGTCATTTTGATCATGTGATATAGTATACCACCTATTCCTATCCTTGGTGGATGTAGCTTGTTTCCATTGTTAGTAGATGTTAGCAATAGTCATATTATCCTATTCTCCTTACAACCCTATTCACTACAATATTCACTTCACCCTCTTGAATAATGCACTTTCTCCCATTAATACCATCACCTAAAATGCACAAGTCTCAATGGCATTGCCTTTTTACGCCTCTATCTCAAATCATGCATACTCCTCTTGTAATGCAGTGGGTAGGGCTTGATATCATACATTACACTCAACTCTGTTTGTAGAGGCTTAATAGTGGTTTTATTTTGGCTAGGATAGAATGTTGACCCCAAACAAGAGAGGCTAGAGCGAAGAGTCACCTAGGATTCATTTTCCTTTTCATTCGATCGAAGCGATTGTGGGTTTGAGTCACATTGGTAGACATAGTGGCAGAGGTTAGGACATAATAGAGGCTCTATCATGGAATTTGTTAAGGGATAATCATGGTGAAATCATCGACAAGATCAAGGTCTGTAAGCATTTTGGGGAGATTGTATATCTAAATGAGGAATCCCTTGAGATAAATGATTAGGTCACTTTTGTTGTGCATGTTACCAAACATGAAGACAAGGTTAGTATATTTATAGTATTTAAACCCTCTTCATCCTTGTAATATCCTACAACTTATTCTAACATGTTTTTAACATTAACTTACATGTTTTTAAAATTAAAACCTTGCTTTTTATTTAAAATTCTAACATGTTTTTAACATTAACTTACATGTTTTTAAAATTAAAACCTTGCTTTTTATTTAAATTCAACTTTCATCTTTTTTTTAGTAGCTTAAACAATCTTTTTGAATTTAGAATTATGGGTAAAATACATGAAAAATTTGACTATTTTTTGGTTTAGGCATACCTTTAAATCAATAGTGGTGAACACTACGTTGGATCTTGTTTTCCTTGTCCTCCGAATTGTCTAAGTCCATTTTAGATGGAGTAAATAAGGAGGATGGACTCTTTTCACAAGTGTGTGAGTATTAATCACAAAATGATGAATGAAAATTTAGGAATGTTTTGTTTGTATGTTCGAAGAAATTGTGAGAGCGGTGAGATTAAAATTCTCATTTATGATAAGCGTTTAAGAACTTTTGAGCCACACATTCCATAATATTTTTTATTTTTTTTTAATGATTTTTGTTTATGATATTTTATTTTTTCTTCCTTCAATTTTTCATCAAAATTTTCCATGGACACTTTCATTATGTTTGCATGTGAACGAGGTTCTTATTGAAGAGGAACCTTTGAAAACCTAGATTACTTTAAGAAAAAATGATGTTAAAAACATTAATTATTTTCTGTTCATGGTCGAAATTGGGAAGAGTAACCTTTGAAAACCTAGATTAGTAAAAAAAAAATGATGTTAAAAACATTAATTATTTTCCCTCCATGGTTGACATTGGGAATCTCATGAAATACATGGATATGGGACATTGGGGTCTGGTCAATTGTATGGGTAGAGCATCGACAATTCGTTCAAGAAGAAGTATTTGAAGAAAAATAAGAAGTTCGATATGTGTGTGTGTGTGTGTGTGCCATTGAAGTGTTTTTTCCTGCCGAAGGCGTAGAGGGACTATAACAATCGATAATTCATTGACTTCATATTAGTTTGTCCTTTGACTAAAAATATTTTCATAATATCTATTGTTGGAGCTAGGGAACTAAAAACATTGATTTCTATATAATAAAAAATACCATATCTGTTATGATCTGTTTGGATAACAGATTGGAGGTCTTGTTTCCAGCTTCACTATTCCCAATGTTTGATATGTTAGGATATCCAAAGTTTTTCTATCATATAGGGTCTTTCTAAGTTGTTATTTTTTTCTTGAAATGTTTAGATATCCAAAGTTTTGAAGATAGATAGTCATTTTTTTATAAGTTCACTTCATATTAGTTTGTCCTTTGAATAATTTTTTTTTCTTACATAGGCTCTACTGTTCGAACTATTGTTACTAATTTTTTTTTATTATTGTTATAAATGTTTTTTTTCGTAGGTAAGAGACTTGCCACACTGCATTCTTTCTTAAATGTTTATAGAGCAGTTATGACAGACTTAAATGTTGACCTAATAGGCTTTATAGCCTTAAATGTTTACTTAACAGGCTTGTTACAATACATTTTCTTCCGTTTTTTTTATTTTTATATGCAATGTTCTCCACATTCAATGTGGGAAATATTATTCTTCAGTGACATTGTCGGTTCACTGGTTTATGCTTGATTCTTGCATGTTCATTGATTTCTTATTTTCCTTTTGTTGTTGTTCTTGTTTTCCCATTTTTTCATTTTGTTCTTCCCCTCTATTATGCGTTTTTGGTCCTATACTTTTCCATGTTTCTATGGTTGCGGGTTCCTGGGGTGGCCAATTGAGAAATCGTCATCTCCGTCTATATCTTCACATCACAAGTTCTGGTGGCCGTTGTTTGCTTTCATATTTATCCAATTTGTTCTAAACTTGCTCGTATTTCCCTTTTGTTCTTACCCTCTATTATGCATTTCTGGTTCTATACTTTGTCACATTTTTGTGGTCGCGGGTTCCTGATGTGGAAAACTGACAGATCATCATCTCCATATATATATTCACATCATGAGTTCGACTGAACATCGTTCATTGGCATACTTAGCCAATTTTATGAACATGGGTTCGTGGATAGGTGCTATCGAACTATGGTAACCTGTGTTCGGGGTATACATCTTGCACCCAAAACTTATGTTCTCTACAATTTGAGCCCGAGATCCTTGAACTCACAACCCTGCCTCTATCTATGATGACTCCATCTATCCGACCTGCCTTTCCATACTTAGTCGAGTCTTCAAAGTTTCGTGGGTTCACGCGTTCAGAAAAGTTTAAAAGCATTTTGTCACTCCCCTCCATCCCCGCCACTTTCTGCCCTTCCCAATGCACATTAAATATGATTTTAAAAGTGACAACCGACTAGATAGGTTCCAAAAGATTGGATTTAATAAGTAGAAAGCTCGAGGACATCTCCCATTAAAATGCATAAACAGGCGAATATTATGGGATCTGATAATGTTTTTTGCTTGCATTTTGCATTTGCAAAAAAGTGTTGGCTATTTTAGTTTTTTAATGGCATCATCATAGTAACAGTGAAATATTGTACTACCACGCTTCCATCCACAAACGTGTCATGCACAGAGGTCTTGACGTCATGTCCCTCTTTAATATTGTGCATATGTTATAGGTTGTCATATTTGAGAATCTGCTTGGATATGGGAATGCTAATACGTGATATTAGTCACTATTTAGTGCACATATTCAAAAATATTGTCATTAATAAGAGAAAATATCTAGGGCATCTGCCATTAAGATGAATTAAACCAAAATATACGGAGGATTATATTGTCATCCTCCAGCGTTGATTTTAAATACTTATTTCCATTTCTCTCTATCATCAAAGAGTTGGGATTTAGGGTGCCTTCGTTGTAATGTTCTTGTTCATGGACATGTAAGACAACTTAGATATGCCATTGAGGCCCAATTGAAATACGAGAAAATGGTTTTATGTGACGTGAGTTTTGAGCCAAAAAAAAACTCTGTTAGCCAATAGAAACTCATAGAGGAAAATAAAACATCTTCTAATTGGTGTTCTCCCTGTATTCAATGCTTTGGTTGGATGAAAGGCCTACTTGGAGATTTTTTTGTTGATATTATTTGTTTTCTTACTGGGATTTGGAAGGTATTTTCAGGTCACCTGCAAAATGCTCCTTCGTTGAAGTATATAGTTTCTTCCAACAACACATTTTTAGCAAGTGTATCAAATTCTGCAGAGAACACAAGAATTTGTCTTCTGCCAGAGGAGTCGCACTTACCGTGGCTTGCAAAATGGTCTGTAATATTCAGAAATGAGGAGAAATATTACTCCATTTGCAAATATACTCAGAAGCAAATTATAAATTTGGATCATTGCGAGTATGGGAAACTGTATGGGTGGTTAAAATGACATACTAAAATTACAAAAGTTTCTATTTGAAAGTTTGTTGAGCTACTTCTGGGTGTGGTAACAGAATTGACAGAAAGACATATTCTTTGTCAAAGTTTATTCCTTGTCCTCTCGATGTAGTCACAGACTCCACATACAATCAACTTTCTATCTCTACTACACATTTTTTATTTTACTATTCCCATAAATATGATTTCATCTAGGTCGATGGGATTGCCCCTATTTAAACGAATATTCCCCTCCTACTTGAAGGTGGGTATATAACCATGGAACGACACTCTTAAAAATTTCTAATCCCCGCATTGACATGTAACTAGAAAAATTTAATGGGAAGGAATTCTGGATTAGGGACTTTGCAACACTTTATAAGGATTACTTTATACTACCACCTTCTGCAAGAAGTTTCATGTGTTCAGGTAATGATTTGGTTTCTAAAAATCACCTTTTACTACCACCTTCTTGTAATCATTTTATTTCATTCTTTAGAAGAAACCTTAATGTAGTGGTGTATTCCAGAGTTGTTTCCAGCTAATGTAAATCTTCTCGTTGTTTCCCTTGTTTTGGATAAGGAAAATGCATTTCTTATGTTACAGTTGATGTGATATTTGAAAAAACAAAATGTTCAAACCATACAATTTATTATTTTTTAAAATATAGAACAATGCATTTTTTGAACAGACGGTTGTTCGAAAAGTTTTAGGCATTGTTTGGGATTCACGTCCTTCAAGAATGTTAATTAATCACAAAATAAATATTGCTTGTGCTAATGCAATTGAGTTGTCATCCACTATGGAAATTGCCTTAACATTGCAATGTCAGATAATAGATGTCTAAAATGTACCTAATGTCAAGGTAATTATCGCACAGGACACCCAACATCCAAAGATTTATGGACTCAAAGAAACATTGTAGTTTTCATGAGAAAGCAACACTAAATTTGATGTTCTTTGCAGGTCTGACAATCCTATAGTTTAAGTGCTTTGACAATGATAACCCTTCTTGTTCACCGCATTGTCGCACTGCAGTCAATAGCAATGTTCCCATTGCCACCACCAATGTCAATGTCCGAAGCCGAAGATATCTGGAGCCTAGGATTACCACCTATGTGGATTCCTGAAGGTGAAACTACCTGGAACCTGGGATCATGACTTCTTACACTTGACATTAGTATCAGTAGTGATCGAAAGTTGATTGTATGTCGAGTCTGTTACTACATCCAAAGGTTGCTCAACACTCTTTGACATAGAAACTGGTTGTCTGTCAATTCTGTTACAACTTTGTCATAAAACGTTCTGTAATTTTAGAATGTTGATTCAAAAACATGTACAGTTTCTCACGTTTGTGGGTATCCAATTCTATAATTTCCTTATGAGTGTATTTGGGCATGGAGTAATATTTGGCGTCACTTTTGAGCACTCCAGACCTTTTTTTGGGCTGTCATGTCTTCCACCCCTACAAAGAAAGATATATTTTGATGTCATCTGCAGCATTTGATACACTTGCCATATCTATGTTGCTGGAAGAAGCTATGTAATTCAAAAAAGGAACATTTTGTAGCAGGGTTGGATGTCCCTTCCAATTTACAGTAATAAAACAAAGAAGTTCAACATACAAATCTTCAGGCAGGCTTTTCAACCAAACAAATGACCGAATAAAGGGACAATAACAGTCACAACATATTTGATTTTTTTTTCTGTCTCAGCTTTTGTTGCCTAACGGGATTTGTTTCCCCCAAAGCTGACATCACATAAAACAACTCCCTCGTCTTTGAATTGGGCCTGAATCACATTTCTAAGTTGTCTCGGATGTCAATGACTAGGAACATTACAAGGAAGGCACATTACACCCCAAGTTTTCGATGACAGAGGGAAATTAACACTTAACAAAGTATGGAATGTTGAATAACCAACCAATGCAGGTAGGCCATATCTAGAAGAGACAAGTTATTCAAAAAGCTAGGATAGATCTAGTTAGCAAATCCAATGAAGTCCAAGACCTGAAATTGATATTCAACTCATTTTTTTTTATGAATCAATCATTTGATAGTCAAGTTGAAAATCTATAAAAGATTGTCCACAAGCTTCATTATTGTACATATTTTTTTTGTCGGGGTTAGGCCAAGTCTCAGTCATTGTGGAAAATAATCTCAGCTGTATTTTGTAACCCAACTTATTTGAATATAGAATAATTGCGTTTTTTTTTATGAAGTTTTCCAATCTCTGGTATTGCTTTTCATTTTATTTTGTACCTTTTTTGTGTGTCGTTAAACATGGATGCCAAGATTTTCTTTCTCCTGCCCAACACTTCGATTTAAATAAAGGCTACTATGTTCATTCCTTACATTTTACATGGAAGAATAATTTTTCATAGGCCATACTTATGTGGTGCCCGCCCTATACTTAAAGAAAGAAATGAGAGGACCTGTTCTGATTTCATTCTTCGGGTCCCGTAAATAGAATGAATTAATGACTATTACAACAAGGCAACTCATGTGTTGACGTCATGTTCCTGTTCAATATTTTGCATATATTGCAACTTCTTCTATTTGATAATATCAGTGCATATACAAAAAAAATTGCGGCATATAAGAATATATATATATGTAATTTATTTTTTTTCTTTTTTCTTTTTCTTTCTATTGCTTATTGATTTCAACGAAATTTATGAACTGAACAACATCCTGCAAATTGGAATATGATTTACATTTGAACCAAAAATAATCTATTAATATATATTAATATGAATACTATTGGAATAAATATAAAAAAATTCTCTTGGCCAAAACTTAGGCAATTATCTGGCCACTAGGTCCCAGGACATAAGTGTTGGATATTGCAAACCTAGGACCCAGTGGCCAGCTAATTGGCTAAGTTTTGGCCAAGAATTTGTTTTTGCGCCTGGACCTCTGCCATATACAAATTGACTACCGGACTCTGACATCGTCCCCTCGTCCGTGTTACACATTATGCACTCAAATGTTCTGAGCAATACAATTTGACCATTGGGGCCTCATGTCTTCTGGGGAGACCTTGACACCCTATTTTGGATCCTTGCATTGGCGGGTTCATGAAATTTCCAATTCCTAGTCATTGTTTCTTGTCCCGCCCCTCCTCGTACTTCTTTCCAAATATGAAACACCAAAGTTTTAATACTAAAAATCCATCATGCAACAACTACAAAGATCGTCATTAATAAGAAAAATTCTCGAGGACTAACCATCCCTATAGAACTTGTCCAGACCTTATTTTGAAGCCCGCCCGACCCCTTTCAATAATTAGACACTCCTTAAATTCTCTTTCTTGTCCCCGTGACCTTCGTACTTCTTTCTTAATATGAAATTAGTAACCTTTCATGCTAAAAACTCACCATGGAGGAACTGACAACATTGTCATTTATGAGCGAAATACTCAAGGAGATCTCCCATTAATACGCATTAAACCAAGATTTATGGAGAGTTATATTGTCCCTTCTGATTGTTCATCTCAAACATGGTTCGTCGCATTGGCCCGTTCAGGAAATCTCCAATTCTTAATTTCTCATTGTCGTATCAGCCATGTTCGCACTTTTATGTGTGTAATTACAAGTCTTTAATGTTAACAAGGCATCATGCAACAACCGTCGAAATTGTCATTACTGAGCGAAAGCCTCAAGGAGATCTCCCATTCACACACATTGGACCAAGATTTGTACAACGTTGTATTATCCCTTCCAACTCTTCATTTCAATCATTGTACGGAGAAAACAAATATTCTTGTAAACTTATGGAAGCAGGTCGACAACCGTTTTGTGGAGATACAATGAATATATTCAGACGTCAGGACCATAAATTCCAGTGGTCCAGGGCATAATCTTACTATTTATCCCGTTCGGCCCATAACGAAGTGATTTGGACCTCTGGAATCATTTGTCCAGGCTGCGTCCCTGAGGTTTTTGACTGTAAGGAGGTGTTGTCTTGGTGCACCGAAAAATATATTTCAAGCCAAAGAATTATTCCACTGTGCGGCCATTCTCCTGTTTCTTTTTCACCTCGGGTCTTCTGCAATATGTTAATATTGTTGGAGACAACATTGACCTTCAGAGGACAAGACTGCAAGCAGTTCCTAGAAACACATGATAACGGGTTAAACATCTTAGCCGAGTTCCTCAAAGACCCCACGACAGTTCCTAGAAAAACATGATAATGGGTTGGACATATTAGCTAAGTTCCTTGAAGACCCCACAACAGTTCTTGAAGATAACACAAAGTTGCAGGTAAGTTCCTTTATAAATCATTTCCAGGAAATTGCTTGGTTGTTTACAATAATAAAGGGATAGGAATTCATGGCAAGCATTTCACGTATAGTTATTTATATTTTGTACTTCACAGTCAAGGAATAATTCATTTTTGATTCGGGGAAGCTAATTTCCATTGAAATCTATTCCTAGCTATCATGATTCAAAGAATTGAATAAATTTTATATGTCATCCTACTTGATTTTCACAATAATGTATTTTTGTTTGTTTCCAAAACTGTCTCTTTCCAAGAAAATAAACTATGAATTCAACCCAGTAACATTATGGTACCAGGCCCTGTGGAGGCACAAGGACTCCCATTGTTTTTATGAGGTTTTTAATGAATTTGTCTCAGTTTTCAAAGATTTATTGTTAGGGAAGGATGCTCCCTAGATGTCTGGCCAGGCAACGAATTTTTTGAACAGGAAGGGGAAATTTGAACAAAAGGAAAATCACAGTGTACTAATGGTCTTTGGATCCAAGGAAAATCCTTCTTTCCTTCCATGCCACATCACGTACAAGATGTTTGTTATAGAAATAACAAGGCAATACAACCACTGGTTGCATTTTTTCCATGAGAAGAAAAAAAAACAGTTCGTACCTCTACCCTGGAAAGTCAAGGACTTCGTGTGCAGAAACATCAACAAGATTGACGAATTCACAGGCCATTTCAAGAACTTGAACCTAACATATGTTGAAAGGATAAAAGGGTTTGACCCTAATGAGATTTTTCGAGAACATTTACTAGAAGTTGGCTTTAGCAGATTTTTTATCCATAGACGCTTGACCAAATACAAAGACAGTGACGACGACACTCCTGGTTTTGGCGATTGTGACGTAGAGACATTTCAAAGCGTGCCTTAATTATACAGACAACAGGGAAAAGTATCCAGTGAGAAGAATGTCCAGTCCCCCACTAACACTCCCAAGAGAATGACATCACAGAGCATCGCTTCAATGACCCACCCTAGTAATAAAGTAACCTAGAAATCTTCAAACGAAGGAGGATATAAGAACCCTCCTTGCACAAAAAATGATAGTTCTCACAAATTTCCCCTGATGAAGAAGAGAAAAACATTGTAGGGTAGGTGGACGAGCCTGAAATTGAAAGTGAGCAGATGCAACTTGAAATTGAAATTGAGCACATGCACAAAGTTGGCCCGTCCATAGATGAGATGCACCATAGTTCCGCAATGGAAATAGCTAAGATCGACATTTTTGAAGAAGATGAATCCTTCATATTCTAGAGCGTTTTTTTTTACAGCCAATCTAAAAAAAAGTCATTGAAAAGAGAGATATAACAAATAAGAAAGGAAAATCTCGTACATAGATTAAATTTAGGAAAATTCGGTCGTCCCAAATATCCATATTTCACCACGTAACCGGTGATGATCTTGATGATTCCATTGGAGGATTTGAAGCGAAGAATGCCAAACTAAACGATCGCGTCAAGGAACTGGAGGAGGTTTTCATTGCTACCCCAGAGTTTGCTAGTCCTTTAGATAAAAATCGTGCCTGCTATCCCTGCAGCCAAGTTAAAAGGATCCTCCAACCTCCTCGCATCGTGTAGATCCCTTGTAGATAATAACATCAAGAAAATAATGCAACTAGTTACTGGATCTTGTGAAACATCAAAAAATATAGCTTCCTTTCGAAAGAGGGAAAATGATTTGCACGAACATTTGCAGAGGAATTTTAAAAATGATCAAAATTTCAATGAACAGGTGCTGACCCCTTTTTCCAACCATGCCATTGACAACTCGTATCTGAAAAGAAGACAAGAGGATATCCCCTCCCCAAAGCGGATCAAACAATTAAAAGCATGCTGGAAAAAGAAAGTTAAGAACCTGCAACTCATTCTTGAATCATGTGAACAAGCCATATCAGAAAAAAAAGAATTATTCAAAAACCTGACCCAAATAGACTTATCTGGAAGTACCAATGAGATTCAAGACCCAAACTTAATCCTCAAATCCTTGTCAATGACCAAAGAAGCATTCAATGAACAACTTGATATTTTAAAGGGGTTGTCTTTAGAAAAGTTTTATGGCATCCTTGAATATCATGTAGATGAGCTCGAGAACTGGCTACTGGACTATGCATCACACAATGAAGGAATTGAACAGGATCTGCATAGTATTTCTATGGATCTAACATAGTTACCAACTTAATGAGAACTTTGACCTCAAAACGAGAACTCTGGCCCCCAAAACCCATATTTTTGCATAAAAAACATCAAAATCAACCCCCAAATCAAAAAGTGGTGCTATCGGTAGCACCATTTTTTTAAACGGGGTCAAAATTACAACATTTTTCAAACATGGCCTTCAAAACTTAGATAGTAGCTCAAGAAAACCTTAAAATTAGCACCTAAAAACAAAAAAAAAACATTTTTGATTTTTTTTTTCTTTTCAAAACGTTGAATTTTGAGATATTTTGAAATCGTATTTTTATCACTTGGTACCGTTAAAACCAAAACCTCAAAATAAACCATCAAATTGAAAAGTACTGCTACTGGTAGCACCCATTCTAAGTTGGGGTATTAACATGACACATTTTTATAATGTGGTAAAACAACTCATCATTATTGTAAACAAAATCATAAAAGCAACCCTTAAATGTTTACATTTTAAATATTATCATCACATAAAGCACAAGGTAATACATAATGCCATGAAAATATCACAATATACTTTAAAAATTCAACGTCACTTTTTAATAATTTTTTCCTTTTAACAATAAAAAAATAAATACAAGTTACATTGAATGAAACATAAATAGTTTCTTAAAAGTATTGTTATATTGACCATATTCAAAACATATGAGCTAAGAAATTTTATTATATTATCCATAATAAAAAAATATATCAGTCATGAAACATAACAAAAGATTCATAACTTCATGTAAGATCATATGTAAGTTCAATGCTCTTTTCTAGTTACCATACAAATATCATATGGATAAAAAATTCTTAAAATGTTCCATACACTTATTCAGATTGACTCATGGTTTCTGAAATACCATCAGAGTCTACATTGTCTTCAGATGAATGTTTTGATGAAGATGTAGATGATCCATACTCTTATCTATTGTCGATGAATGCAATTTGAGTCTACATGCATGACCAACATTTCAGATGTCAAATGCCTTTTAGATCTACGACTAGGTTCATCATACTCCCATCTTGCATTTATTTCTTGTGGCAACAACCTCTTGATAATCTCTGTTGTCTTGGAGAAAAGAGTTCCTCTCTTTGTCAAATTGAAGTCATAAACAAGTATGCCAACATCGTCTAATTTTAAGAGGTCAATGTGACGACGAGTTGTATTTTGACCCTTTCTTCTTCTCTTTCTATTGACATGTTTGTCAACCACCATATCTGGCTTGTACACACCATTGAATGGGTGGGTACTTGTTGAATACCAATGCACTTTAATTGCAACAACATCATCATTTTCTTTCTCTATCTTTATATCCTTTCCTATCCAGAATGGATAACCATGTGGATCCCTAGTCGCTAAAACTGCAATCATGCTACCCTCCTTAATATCTTGTATTGAAGCCCTGTAAAGGTATTAAATGGCTTCACGTTGTGCATGTGACCTTTGCGAACCAATATACATTTCTCTTTCCTCTGCTTGTGTAATCTCAATAGCACCTTGAGATTCTTGAACTTCAACAATGTTTGTTTCTTCAAATTCATTTGGCATATTTTGTGGCCAATGAAATGGAGTCCTCAACATTGTATCTTCATTTGTTGAGCTTGAAATTATGTCAATTTGACTATTGAAAAAAGACTCCCACCAAACTGAATCAACAACATCAAAGTACTCATATGTATCCTTGATGGACTTTTTAATTTATTCTAGGCATTCAGAATAATCTACATCACTATTATGCCTTCGTACATTATGGATTTTAGCAACTGATTGTAAAAATAATAATTTTGATGCAAAAATTGGACGATCTGGAATGAACTTAAAAAATAGTAAACCTGATGAAAGCCCCCATTCTGTAGTAGTTTAATACTGCTTTCCCCATATAAGTGTTTTCCCATCAATTTTTTTGAAACAAAATTCATGTTGGAAGCTAATGTCATTAAGTTGCTCAATACATTTTTCTTCACGATGTGATCCCTGAATAAATCTTCTCATGTCAACAGTTTCTTCTAATATATTAAAAACAGGCTCTGGAATGTATGCTTTCTTGATACATTCAATCAATGATGGTAGACTTCTAACATTTTTCCTCTTCAATGTTACGGAAAAATGACTGAACATTTCATCAATATGATCATGAGTGTTTCCAACAAGAAGGAAACCAACTTTCACCTTGTGAAAGATTCCCATTTCAACAAGCATGCTTAGATATCCAAACAAAATTTGATTTTTATTTTCACGACTAGTGTTGTTGAACTGTAGATAGAGAACTTGAGGAAGATTTCCAGACCAGTGAGTGAGCACATGATGAATTATGGTGATGGTCAAATTTGCATCATTGTGAATATTTGGAGCTGTGAAGTAAACTCTTGGACACATTTTTCCATTGAAAACCATACAACCAAACAAGTGAAACTGAATGAAATTCTCTTCTTGTAAATTTTTGGGTGTACGAACAAAATGTGGTAGAAGTGTTTTCTTCTGGTCCATGCCATTAATTATCATACCTAAATATTTGTTTGGGGCATCAGAACACTTCTTCTGATGTTTGTACAACTTTTGTCTTTCACTTGATTGTTGATTCTGATGTTCTTGAAGTGCTTTGATTATGGAATCTACACATGACATAAAATGGAAATATTGATCGTATATTTTCAGAGTTCATAAATATTCAATTAAAAAAAAAAAATAGTAAATACATACCTCTTTTGGCCCCTTCAGATTTATCTCTTCTTGATTTAGGAGTAGCACATATACTACAAATCCCCATCCTTTACTTCTTAGGAATACAAACATTGTTGAATTGTTTCTTCCATATTCTTGTAAAATATGCATATGTAATAAAATTATCCTTTCCTTCAACATCTTCAGCTTATCCTTTATATAAGTTGTAGATTTACCTCCTTGAAAAATTATCTGGAATATGTATTGTGTCTCTATCTGGAATACACTCTCCATGTTTGGAAAAGAAATCACGCATCCATGACAATGTAGTGTTTGTGACTGGCCCACTCTCTCGTCCATGATGTACCTTTGAATAAAATGATGGATCTTTTTCCAACCTTGTCTAGATTCTTTATAGACGAAGATTACCAATTGAGTGAATTTTTTTGAAAGCCTTTCTGCAAAGTAAAATATTCCCAATGCAATAATCATATACTGTATTGGTGGATATCATGCACCCCGTCAAATATGAATTTTGCATGCTCTTATTCATTGTCAAATATGTCTTCATTTTATTCAAGGCATACATGTAGTCCATGCTTTTCAAACAATTCTTTTGATAACATTCACTTGAAATCAATTCTTTTATGGAAATTGATTTAGTGAGAAATTCTTTCCTAGACCTTGTATAACTAGAATTCTTTGGATCGGTATAAAAAGGTCTAATCTTGGTCCTAGACACAATGTTTCTTTGCAATGTCTCCACTATTTCATCATCCTCACTAGAAGGTTTTTCCTTATCACCACAAGGAGTATCAAGAAAAACATTGTTAGGAGACTGAACTAGATAATGTCGATCAGCTTCATTTGTTGCAGTTCAATGTTTGAGAACATCATCATCAACATAATCATTTGGAGAAAAATAATCATCAACATAATCATTTGGAGAAAAATAATCATCAACATTATGTCCACTATTGACATAATCACCTTCATTGCTTTCAAAATCCCCACTTGAGTGAAAATTTCCACCATCTTGCTTAGTGCCTTGAAAACCTTCATCAGTATCTTGAAAATCCTCACTTGGAGGAAAATCAACATCAACATTGTTTCTTTTTAGTTTATCACTCGGGAAAGAGTGACCACCAATGGCGTAATCATCTTCACTACTTTGAAACTTTACACTTGAAAGACATTCTTCATCATCCTCATCCTCATTACTAGCTTCAACATCCTCACTTGGAGGAAAATCTTCATTATCCTCAATGGTACCCTCAAAATCCTCACTTTGAAGGAAATCATCAACAACAACATTGTTTCTTTTAAATTCCTCATTCGCGAAAGACTGCCCAACATTGTCATAATCGTCATCATTGCTTTTAAAGTCCCCACTTGGGGGAAATTCTTCTCCATCCTCATTCGTGCCTTGGAAATCCTCACCTGGAGGAAACTCTTCATCAGTACCTTCAAAATCCTCACTAGGAGGAAAATCATAATCACCAACATTGTTGTCTTTAAATCCTCCACTCGAGGAATTTGGTCCACCATTGTCATAATCATCTTCACTGCTTTTAAAATTTCCACTTGAGGGAATTTCTTCATCATTTTCATTGGTGCCTTGGAAATATTCATCGGTACATTCAAATTCATCACTTGGAGGAAAATTTTCATCCCAATCATTTAAATGTTGATCATAGTCTCCACTTTGACCTACATTTTGATTATGTTTATTACTATTAAACTGCTGACTAGATTTACCACCATCATATTCCTCTTCTTCATCATCGGTGCCTTCAAAGTCCTCTGATTTAGGAATTTCATGAGGAACATGTTGAATAAAATTGCTTGCACCATGATCAAAATTATGACTAGCTGAAAAATACGACGCCTCATTTGCATTACAAACATTCCTATGGCATTGCCTAGTCCCAATAGAAGTGGTATGCGAAGAATTTGTTGATGTCCTAGAAATACAATTTTCTTTATTTGATGAAGCCATCCCTTCTCTCTCAGAATGTAGAATGATAGAAATGCTCACCGTCCCTATGACATTATAATAACATGCATAATGAGCTTTTCCCTCTAAATGCCCCCCCTCGGAAAATACAATTTCCCTTCAAAATTTCCCCCCCAAAATTCCACCCCAAAATATTCCCTCCAAAATTTCCCCCTCAAATTTTTCCCTCTAAATTTCCCCCCCAATTTTTTCCAGTTATTTTCCCTTAAAAATTAAAAACATTTTTTACTCTTTTATTTTGTTATTTACATGTTAAATACAATATTTATCATGTTTATCTATTTATCCCACATTTATTAAACATATTGATGATCTATATAATTTTAGGTATATATGTAGACAATATACCTATCCCACATTGATTATACTAACAGTAATTTATATCATCTGTGTTATATATACATAGTCTTCTTTTATATTTTTATATTGTGGTACATCTTGGGCAGTATTTGTTTTAGGATTTGGACCAAGCTAAAACATCGAGAAGACATTCGAGGAGAATCTAGCAAGCAAAGAGGAAAATTTAGTATTTCAGAGGTTTGTTTTTTTGTTAAATTCTTACATGTTTTCTACTTTTTTCTAAAAAACATAAATTTTTTCTACTTTTCACAAAAAATCATTAAGATGTTTTGGAAAAAAAAAGGCAATAAAAATTAAATTTAAATATAATTTTTTAAGTTTTTTTTTTTTTATCTTTTGTCTAGTTTTTTATGGTTTTTTAGGTTATATGTTATATGTTATATAACATATTTTATATGTTATATAACAATATAACATATGTTATATTGTTATATAACATATAACATATGTTATATAGCAATATAACATATGTTATATTGTAGCATGCATAAGAGTCTATGAGCTAGTATAGAAAGGGTAGAGGGCACTTTTCCTTGGGACTAGCGATATTGAGATCCCTGAAGATAATGCACATGCATATAGATATGTTCTTTTTTATGACTAGGACTATGTGATCCATCCATTTCAGATAGTCAATGGTCTAGATAAACCCAACATCAAGTAGTCTTTAGATATCCTTGTATAGTAAGGTATTGACCTCAAGATGGTGGCAATGAAGATTCTACTTGATGGGTTTAGAACCTAGTTTAAGAAACATATTGTGGGATACAAGGGACACATTTATGCATGTATTGTCTGAATAGTCCTAAGTTCAAACATCTTTGTACTTTGAAAGTAGATACCTATATCAATCGACTTCTTTAGGGGTAAGATTTGACCTAAACTTTACGATGCATGGACATTCGAGAGGACCCATATCGGTATAGATGGTGTCCTCTAGGAAAAGATGGTTTCCTTACTTAAATGTCTCCAAAGTGGAAGATAAAACAAGGTCATTGTTTTTACATGAAGACGCCAGAGGACTAGGAGAGAGAGGTGGTGATGTCATCTCCATGGTCACAACTTAGGGGTAGAAATAAGATCCTAGGGTTTTGTAAACCTCAAGAGTCTCAATAGGATGATACCATGATAATAATAGGAGGAGATCATGATCAAAATTGATTGTGTTTAAGGCTAGGAGGACCTATCTCTTTTTTAAGCAATAAGATAGGAGGATGAAGAGCCTTGGGAAAGGTTGGGAGAGATGAGTCTTCACGTAGTTCTATTTCATTAAAGTAGTTAAATAGATCAAGTAAGATAATATATAACATTACAGGCATTGAAACTGTGTTATCTCCTATTCTCTGATGCACCTGGGGCTTGGTCGTGGAGGTTGGTGATGCCCGACATCGCCCCATCCCCCCCCCTCGGCTAAGGTACGGTCCCCATAGCCACTGACAAAATATTTTGTCTTGTACAATCAATTATAAAATTCAAAACTTTAGATGAAGTAATAAAGTGAGTGAATGCTTCTCATTATGGATTGGCAACAGGAGTGTTTACATCGAATATAGAAACTGTGAACACTCTTACTCGTGCATTATGTGTCAGAACAGTTTGGGTTAATTGATTTGACATTTTTTATGCTGCTATACCTTTTGGTGGCTATGAATGAGTGGCATCGAAAGAGAGAAGGATATCTAAAGTCTCCAAAATTACTTACCGGTTAAAGTCGTTGTCACTCCTTTGAAGAGTCCGGCATGGTTGTAGATGTTGTTAGTTCCAACAAATGATATTGCTGTATGGGGGACATATTAAATCCCTGATGGTATTGGCCAGTTAATCTCATCTGGAGTAAGCTTTCTTTGTAATTAATAAGTTACTTGACCTTCAGATAGGTGTGATGCTTGGTTTTGCTGTGGGACCGTGCCTTAGCCACGGGGGGGCTTGGGCGATGCCGGGCATCGCCCGCCTCCACGACCAAGCCTCAGGAGCATTAGAGAATAGGAGATAAAATAGTTTCGAGGAAATACTATGAGAAGAGAGAGCCATGGGGTTATACATCTAGTCCACTTGAAGATGGACTGGAACATTACAGGCATCGAAACAATGTTATCTCCTATTCTACGATGCGACCAAGGCATGGTCGTGGAGGCTGGTGATGCCCGACATCGTCCCATCCCCCCTACAGCTAAGGCACAGTCCCATGGGACCATGCCTTAGCCACGGGGCGGCTGGGGAGATGTCGGGCATTGCCAGCCTCCACAGCCAAGCCCCGGTTGCATCGAAGAATAGGAGATAACATAGTTTCGAGGAAATACTGTGAGGAGAGAGAGCCATAGGGTTATACATCTGGTCCACTTGAATATGGACTAATATCTTCCTCAATTTGAACTTCCTGTCAATTTTTTTTTTCTAATGGCATAACCAACTTACTCTCTAGCCTGTTTGCCACTTCTTCAATCAGGTCACGGTTGTCTCGGATGCCCTTGTGACAATTCGAAACTGCCAAGTCCAATGCCATCATCTTTATCCTTATGACCTCCATTTCTTTGGATAGCTCTTCCAAGCTCTCCTTGTTTCTGATTTCTTTCTCTTCAAATTGAATAATCCAGATAGAAAGACATTGATGAACCTCCTGCTTTAATGCAATGGCTACAGTGTAAATAACTCTCCATGGGCAGGGATGCCTAGGGTCCTGCAATGGATGCCCCCCCTTATTCTTGCACTACTGCCTTCACTTCCTCCCAAATTATTTTGTAAAATCCCTCCTCCTCCTACTTATTTGACTTGGCTCACCAGTTGACCCTTGTCTCTTCAACTATTTTATCACATCATTCTTATTGTTAATAGTCGGTCAGTAAATCATATATTTTTGTATTCTGAAAAAACAGGTGGTTCAAGTTCTTTAGCTTAAAGAGTTAATACTTGTATTTCGAGGAGGCATATGCGCTGAGTGGAGTATAGAAGGGAAAACATAGGATTATACATAAGGGACACGTCTCAAAATTAGATATATACTCAGGATCAACCTGTTGAGAAGGTTTTTTCAATTTCCTTGCTATTTAGTAATTTCTAATAAGGTTTATGAGATTTATATATTTAGTTATATCTTATACTGTACTGAAGGGTGCTTTGAGGACGTGGGTCAATTTTGGTGAAACATTGTCTACCATGTGCCTATTTTGTATTATTCCCATATGATTTGTGAATATGCAATTCTACAGTAGTTACAGAAGCGACACTGGTAACTGTTAATTACCTTCTATAACTTTTGGACTTCGGGGAAAGCATGGGCGAAAATTTCATGATTTGGAAATTCACATATGTGACTGTTCGCAAGAGCATCAACAGATGAAAGTATCTTTTATTCAACAAGTGCCTCAATGGGAAAGGCATTTAAATCAACTAAGTTTAAAGAAATCAGTACAAGTATTGGAGGAAAACTGTTAGTGGTTATTCAAAAAATAACATCACAAGGGTTTCCATCTGCATCTGAGAAAACTATTTGTGGTTAATGAAATTTTCTATTGAAATGTGCTTGAAATTTTATAGTGGTCAATTCCAGTTATTGTGATTGGTCTTTGCTATCAATTTATCAAGCCATTGAAAATTTGAAATAGCATTCACCATTATGAACAGTCAAGCAAACTGTCAAGAAATAACTAAGAAATACTTATGGGGAATGGCTCGAAATGTATTTGGACACATTTTCAATGAAACAAAATCGTACTATATATAGACTGTTAGAATAAAACAAAAAGAGAATATCAATGCATACATATAACAAAAGGTGTTCAATAGGCCTAGCCGCCTAGCAGTAAACATAACTAGTAAACATAATTAATGTGTGGATTGCAACATGGTATGTGTATGCCGATAATAGAGATATGAGAGAAATAAAATATGCCCAGAAACTTGTAATTTTAGAGAAATCAACAGAATTTATACCACATTGAGAGAGGCTTGAATGTTTTTACCATCTACTTTATGCAATCCTGCATTTTAGTAGATCTTTCACACTTGACTAGAGATGGTTGGCCTTGTTATTGTTGAACTATATTTATATAAGAACACAATGTATTGATTTTGTAGATATTATGGATTCTTAGGAACTTATATTTCTGATTGGAATTTTGTTTCTCGTGAAAAAATTAATGACTTTTAACCATCCAAGATTTCAATTAATCAAAAACATATTGTATTTCTTTAATATGGGATCTTTGCAACTATTTGAGTCTCTAATTCATGATTTACTTGCAAAAGGATTTGTAATCATTTGATCTTCTTCAAAAAGAAAATGGTTGACTCTTTGGACATATTTATGAAGCCTTACACACTCATTTGTTGTATTTCCTTCTCTTTTTATAGAAGCCCATGTGTTTGATACTTGATAATTTTGAAAAGTCAAGGCTTTCTTTAGAATGTATAGAAACCTTTCTGTCCTTGAAGATTTTTTTATTTTATTCATATGTAGCAATACTGTGTTACTTGAAATTGAAACTCATTTCTTATTCCTTAAAAAATTTGTTCATTATTGATGCACTCTTTACTAGCTATTTTCCCATTCATAGTCCCTTTATTTCTTTCTGTAGTTACAAAACACCAAGTTACTTTCTGACTATTTTTGTTTTTGAAAAAAACATCATATATTTACAGATTAGCTACCCTTCCTTAAAATTCTACATAGAACACTAAGTTTTAATGATTAATATTTTATAGATCTAACTAGAATTATGTTCTTTAAATTTGACCATAAATCTATATCATGTTCCAAAAATATTTCTTCTTAGATCTTTTATAACTACACGTGAAATAGATAATTGTCATAAATTTCAACACTCAAATTAGTATTATTTTTTGAAAACTCATAAAATATTTAAAATTAAAAATTTTAATTATGTTCTCTAAATTTGATCATAAATTTATATCATGTTCCCAAAAAAAAATTACATTAGCAAAGCAAAAGGGTGGAAGGGTATATACAATAGAAGTTATCAGCTTCCTCTAAACTACTAATGTAGCAATAAAATCAGAATAAATAAAAGGAATAAAGTCGGATGTTATATCTCAAATTGTAGAACTAGTAGAGGGATATTAAATTGTTATATATTACATTACATTAGTGAATTGAATTTTTGTTACATATAGGTTAAAAACATTTAATCATTTTTTAAATTAGTTTTTATAATCAATGCGATGTTTTTTAGTTGATTATAATGTGAAAGGCCTGATTTATTTTTTTATCTTAATATAGGAAAATGTCCGGAAAGAGATTATCTATCAATATATCTAGATCACGACCTGCAATAATGGCATCAAAAATTGCAACTGGAACCTCCATGAATGTTAGGCAAAACAATGATAGCTTACCACCTGAGCTATCAAGGGCAATGAAGAATGTTAGAGAGTGGAAATCTGTGGAAGGTCAAAACAAGCAAGAATATTCTTGGTTTGTTAAAGACAAGCAAGGAAATAATGGAGATCATATATATTTGTATTGTGCTGAATAAGAACATGTGCATGGAAATTATCAGGCACTTGGCTTGTTACAAGATATATGTTTGGTGCCAGCCACATATATTATTTATGCACTTGTCAAACAAGGGAGAACTTATATCAAGTTTAGATATTGTTTCAAATTGAGCAATTATAACAAGAATGAATGTTTTTCAGAATTATGTGCATCCATCGTTGTCGACATTGAGAAAGGAAATGTAACTTTTTTATTTCTATTTTTGTGTCGTTTATTATTTTTAGTATCATTCTAATGTTTTAATTTTATTTAACATGAGAATGTTATATTTTATTTTTACAGAATTTTGTTGAACGACTTTCACATATGTTAGTGGAGATTTACTCTACAGGGAATGATATCATGCATGTCATCAACACTTTTCATATTTAAAAGACATAAGAAGGAAGGAAAAAGAAACAAAAAGTAATGGAGATTGAACCTGCAAGAGTAGACAAAGAAGAACATGAAAGAAGAAAGAGAAATCCTCATTCTAGAAATCCTAAAAGGGTTACATTTGAAAATGAGGAAACTCCAAATGAAGGTTTTGTTGATATTGATCCCAATGAGGTTATCACTCCTTCTCGCAAAAAGAACAAACAAGATAAACACAAAATACCGGTGGTTGATGATGAGTCTATTCCTATTGATTATGAATAAATTGTTGATTTAGATGAAACACATTTAAATCATAAGAGGAAGAAAACAAATGTTGATAATGTTCAATAAGCCATCATTAGATTGGAGTATTATAGTGAAAGTTCTAAAAGTAGCAGATAAATAATAACACTAGGTGTTGATCTAGAGGATGGTATTATGAAAACAACACAAAATGCCATTCAAAATAGAATGAGGAAGAAAAACTTAGTTGATGATGGCCACACATTTCAGTTGAATGCGAACGAAATTTATAGACACAGAGAAGGGAAAGAAAAATATCAAACTAGAAAACCATATCACTTGCATATTCACAATTTGAAAGCATTGATTAGATACAATCCATATGCACATGTGGTTGACTACCTAGTTCTTGTTGACCCAATGGAAGTTCCTACGAGGGAAGAATTTGATAGATCAAAATGTTTTGACTACAAATATTATGTGATTGGAGGAAATCATTCTGCATAGGCTAGAAGAGAATTGATGCAAGAATATCCCAATAATCCTGTTTTTGAGACAGTCAAATGCATAATTTATGTTGGTTTAACATATTCAGAAGCAAAGTTACTGGCATGGGATCATAACACAGACAATGAGTAAAAAACATCTATGACCTTCATTCAAAGGGTGAGATTTATCCACAATGATTTTTCTTAAATATGCCATGGGGAGAGATCAAATTTGGATGTTAAGTTTCAAAAGCAATGTTGTATGGAAATAGGATTCCCACTTGATGATGAAAATACAAAAGAAAAATATCGTGAAGGAAGTGATATATTTAGATCTATGGATAATTATTTTCAATTGGGATTTAGAACTGGACAGGTATGGGATTTGATAGATGAGATCTTCACCCTATGGAAAAATGTTGGTATAAATAATCAGAGAGTTAAGAAGGCTAAACCATTGATATGTGGCACAAGTAAGACAAGTCCCGACATAAAAAATCTTCCTGATGATATGACTATAACACCTTGGAGATCAATACAAGGAGTGAAGGATGATAAACTTATCATAATTATATTATCACATGTTAGGTCAGGAGAATTGTCAATGGAAGAAATGTGTGATGAATTTAAAAAGTAAGTCTGTTGAGTTATTTTTATTTATGTTAGGACAAGATAATTAATTTTTTTCAGTTTAATATTAGTTTAACATTATTTATATGTTTTATTTAGTCACAAGGTGTATATGAAAATACAAGAGGAAATGGTCAATATGTTGAATGAAGAAAGTTGGGATGATGTTAAACTCAACTATCCAAATTCAAGCTCTTTAGCAGTATTGAAACAATTTTTTGTTGCATTCAAAAATGTATGTTGATTTATTACATTCATATTATTCGTTTGTAAGTTAATTTATTTATATTTTAATAGTTATAGATATATAATTATATGTTTGTTTGTTTCATTAAAGATGTCAAAGAAGAAAGCAGATGGAGTACCTGAAACTTTCAAAAGTTTTATTCAAAAAGCCAAGTTTGAAAGAGAAAGAAGGAGATGTGTTCAAAATGTTCAACTTGATGACACCCTTGATCACTACATTT
>JZKD02S1908414.1:391283-408540 GCA_000966675.3 Picea glauca
TTTGCAAATTTTTGACGAGTTATAACTGTAATGATTTGACTTTCATATTTGAAAATAAGAATAAATATGTATCTCTTTTTGTTTTCTGATGAATCTTTTTTATTGTTTCTTTTTTTGTTTTATTTGTATTTGAATCACTATACATTGGAAATTTTATTAATTGTTGTCATTTTTTTACTTCAAATGTATGAAAATATGAAAGAAAATGATAATTTTTTATACAATTTAGACTTTTTTTTGTTCAATTATGTCCATAAAAATTCTTTATTTGACATGTTATTTTAAAGAATATGTACCAAAATGTATAGGTTTTTTATGATATATGGCTATAGAATGTGTATTTTTTTTTATAAATATTCAAAATTAGTGTTATTTACCTACAATTGTTTTTTATTTAGTAAAGGTAAACAATGTGTTAAAAATGATGTTTTTCACTATATTTAAAAAGTATGGAACAATAAATTAATTAAGGAGACAAAATTCTATGAAAACTCGTAACTTCGACAAAGTAAATGGTAAAAAACATTTCTAACATTGAAAGAAGCTTGAAAGAAAGACTAATAAAAAAAGTTAAAAAAAACAATATATATATAGATATATATATATATATATATATAGAGAGAGAGAGAGAGAGAGAGAGAGAGAGAGAGAGAGAGAGAGAGAGAGAGAGTTGAAAATAGATGAAAAATGAGCATTTAAAAAAATAATTTGGAAACATTCTGGATCGAAAAATTTAAAATATCAAAAATCACCTAAAAACAGAGAGGGGGTGCTACCGGTAGCACCATTTTTAAAAACGAGGGAAAAAATTGGACCCCCCAAAAAATGAGAATTCTGGAGAGTTCTCGTTAAGTTGGTAACTATGTTATCTAAGGAAATAAAAAACCGAGCTTTTTGACATAGAAATCTAGGATAAATCGACGTGGCCCCCATGAGAAGCTACATTGAAGAATGGTTCCAACAGAGAATGGAAAACCTCATCGACGAAGGGAAACAACTAGTTGGCACGATTCCAATGACCATCGACGACAACAACAAAAACACATCGGCTTCATAGTAAGTCTATATTGATGTCACATTGTTTTCTTTATCAATCTAGTTATTGTACCTCTTTAAATAGAAATCTCTAACCAAAGGCTCATAACTTCCAATTTCTTTTTTTTCAGGTCTTCTTCTCTACCACTGCACACTTCTTCTTTCTATAGTCCTAATTCTTTTACTTGTTTGTTTTTATGTTCCGCGGGAGCCCCAATCCCAGTCTATATGACTAACGTATTTAAATTTCAAGAAATATGTAACAAACATTATTAATTTTTGATAAATTTCAAACAAATCTATGTTGCATGTCAGGAAATTGTGTTTATTATATTTGAATGTTTAATGTGTGTGTTTCCTGGTTCTTTTTTCTAGGAACCTTTGTTGCAAGACATTATTGATATTTGATAAATTTCAAAGAAAATTAATTCAGAAATGCTAATTGTGTTTTGCTTCAACTTTGTTGGATGTCAGGAAATTGTGTCTATTATATTTGAAAGTTTAATATGTATGATTCTGTGGCTGGCCAGGGGCATGCTTCCACAAATTCATTATCTGCATGGATACCACATGTACTTAAACCTTATTCCCACGTGTTTGTACACGGTCTCGCCGTTGTAGTGCATTTATTCCTATTCCAACTTGGCAGGGACTACGCTGCCATGCAACACTTGTTGTTGTCATAGTGCATAGATTTAATTTTGCAAAGTGGTTGAAGAATATTGTTTATAGAATTCTTTTTCATTATAAATATAAATGTGGTGGGTGATGAGTTTGATTTTTTGTTGAGGATGTCCAAGAGAAACACTATTTTCTTAATTGATGATTTGTTCCGGGAATGCGATTATCACCCATGGTGTAGAGGCTATTTGAAGAGGAACCCCAAATATCAAAGGACTTATGAAGAGTATTTAGATTTGTTTAATTCTCTATTAAAAGTGGTTTTGTTTTCTAACAATGGTGGTGACACATTCATAAAACATACATGATTTTGCTCTTGTCTTGAATAATAGATTTGTATTGGGTTATTTGGGATTGTATTTGCAAAAGGATTAAAAGTTAATGTTAAGTGTGATTGGATATATATAATGATAGATATGGTAATTCAATTCTTTTTTCATATATAAATTGTTTAATTATTGTTTTATTTAATGGTATTTTTTCATTTTAAAATTTAAATAACTTATTCTTAAAAATCAAGATTATTTTTTCTTGTTCAATGACTTATTTTTCATAAGCAATATATATGTAAAAAAATATATATTCAATTCATGTGGATGCGCTAATGGGTATCTTCAAATCCTACAATTTGAGTCGTGGGAGCACTCTTATGTAATTAAGTTGAGTTTTATGTCATTTCACAAAACCTTATTTTCGGGATGCCAACCAATTTTTTTCCACTCTTTTGTTTGGTTCAATGCCATTTATGTTAACTAGATGCAATTGTGTACTCTTATTTATTTATTTATTCTCTTTTGCATTTGTTGTTGATAGGTTAGTTGATACACAATAAAATTGAAAGTAATGAAAATTAAGATTAATTGCTAAAAAAAAATACAAGACAATGCTATGCTTTGTAATATATGATTATATGCGAGGTATTTTTTAAGGGTGAATTTTATTAAATTGACTTTTTTTTTAGAAAATAATTTTGCTAATTCACAATTTCCACTTTAAAAGATCACTTATTTTGTACACAAAATATAATTATATTGATAATATTCGTTAAAATTTACAAGTTTAAATAGTAAATTGTATGTTTTTCATTGAATACTTTTTTGCATATCTATATATATATATGATTTTTTCAATCCAAAAAAATCACCTAGAATACTCTACTAAGTTATAATATTTGAATTATTAAAAATACCTTGGTTATAGGAACTAGTATTTAATTGTAGCATTGAATGGATATATATGTTGAAAAACACACATTCTAATAAAGTTTCCTCATGTCCAATTATGATATTGATACATTATTAAATGTTTCTCTTCCAATTGCTAGTTTATAGTTATATGCCTAGTCTATTCCCAATTAAATTTGGAGTAATTCTACTCTAAGCCCCTTTGAATACAAGAAGAAATATTCTTTCTTAAGTCCAAAATAAATGTTCTAAAATAAAAATATGTAATTTCAAAAGTGTCAATATTAGATTCCAAAATTTCACTTTTGGATTTGATATTGGCACTTTCAATGCCTAATTTTGCACTTGGAATCTAATATTGGCACTTTCAGAGTTAGATTTTTCTCTTTTGAAAGTTGATATTGACACTTTTGGATACAATGTTAACATTTTTGGGATCTGATTTTGAACTTTTGAAATATAATATTGACACATTTGAAACTAGATTTCAAAGTTAATGAACTCCAATTTCACATGTAATTTTCAATCACATTTAATCTATATCGCTCATAGATTTTAAATTTAGTTACACATAGTCTACAAATACTAATAAATTTGTTAACCACAATGGAATATATAAAAATATAAATACCTTTTCAACCATAAAAGTGTTTCCACAAATAGAAAATATTAATAAACATAACTAATTATGTTTTTTTTTTTTTTTGGTCACTGGCGGAATCGACAACTGGGTCAGTCTCATACTCGTGTGACATAGGGTCAATTCCGACCGCTACCACTATAACCTACAGGTTCCATATGTATGACCCTTCCATAGACAAGGGTAAATCAGTGGGATTTGAACTCGGAACCTCATAGAACATAACACTTCATATCACGACACTTGCCAATTGAGTTGGCCCCAAGGGATAAGATAACTAATTCTATTATTTAACAAACAAGTTTCATTTTTTTACAATTATCTCATATCACTATCACCATTTAGGTTTAGCAAACAAGGCCACAATTGATTTTAGAAGTATATGTAATTCACATCCTCACAATTTGTAACACCCCATATTTTGGCTTTAGGTAGTTAGAACATTGATTTTTCTCATCTTAGTAATTTATTGCTTAAACAACTATTTGGACTCAACAATGTTGATATAGAAATGTGACAAGTGTACATATTGACCTATTTATGTGTTGCATACTATTATTCTCATTGTTATATGCTCATGACGATGATAACTCTTTGATTTGTTTAAACTTGCAAATTAAGATATCGAATTTAGGTACATGGATATCGATTCAAATTTATGTTGTGAATGCATAACATAGGCAAGCCATCATAAAAATAAACATAGATTTCTTAATTGAACGCTAATACATATATGGATTCTTATATGAAATTATGATGTATATACATAGATATGAGTTACTGGTGAACTAACCTACATGTTGATGAGCTATGTGATACCCAAATGACTACAATGATGAGGTAACATGGATGTCGTAGACATAAAGAAGATAGTGTATGTTATAAGTTGTACTTATGATTTAATTTATGGTTTCAAATATTGCTATGATCTGTGGTAAGTGTGGTTTTGACAGGACACATGACTTTCCTAGAGTGGTTGTTTGATGACGTGACTCTAAGAATAGTAGTTGCACAATAGGGCTTGATGTAGGGTGTTGACCCTAGTTCTATAAGGAGGGGTGGAGGTATTTCCCACCTTTTATCCTCTGATACCTAGAGTCGTGGGAGGGTTGTGTGAAGTCATGCTCCCTTAGACATGTGATGATGACTGCTAGTTGTGTTGACCCTAGTTCTATGAGGAGGGGTGAAGGTATTTCCCACTGTTTATCCTCTGAAACCTAGAGTCGTGGGAGGGCTTTGTGAAGTCACGCTCCCCTAGACATGTGATGGCGACTGTTAGTTGCTTGTTGGGGAAGCTTGATCGATATGTATGACACTTCCACTTACGGGTTCTATCTAGAGTTAGGTCAATCTAGTTGACGCTCCATCTTAGTCCAACAGAGGAAATGATAGGATGGAAGATGGAAGTAGGTTAGGAAGGAAGGATGCTTCAATGTTAGTTGAGAATAATGATTGGGGATTAGAGATGCCACTATTGTTTACTCAGTTGGTTCCTACCATGTTTAAAACCCTCTTTGATTTCCTATTGATATGTTAAGTGTGACAATGAGTTATTGATGAATTGGTGTAATTTAGTTCATTAAGATTATTAAATGATCCATTACTTGATCTGTTTTCCTACATGTCTTGGTGATCATATAGGAACTATGCACTAGAGGCAATGATTGTTTATCGTTAGTACATACATGAGATATGTGTCTGCTAGCTATGCACACATACCCTACTCATATACACTAGTATAAGTAATTAATGTATTAATTATTAAAGTAAATTATTAACTATTTAATTGAATGTTTATTGAATATGTAAATTATATTGCATACAAAATATCTAGAAGCATTAAATACCTTCTTGGCTTTGATAGAGGGTGGGTATGTTGAACTAAATGAGCATGGTGGGGTGTTATGTACATTTTGGGGAAAATTATCAAATAACATTTACTAGCTAGCATGAGAAGAAAGACTTTTCATTTTATTTATTGTTGTTTAATACAAGTCATTTATATTTAGCTTTATTTTAATATTTTCCCAAAATATCTAGATAAGGGAGGTTGATGGATAATAATGAGGGTGGTTGAGGAGACTTGGGGAAGGGTGTATGGAAACTTGATAAATAGGGAGGAGAAGTGGTGAGGAGGGGGAATTAGAGAGGTTGGAGCATGATGAGAGGTTGTGAAATCTTTGGAAGATATATTTATTATGATGGTTTTGTTTGAGCATTGGTGATTTGTTGTTCTTGGAGTCACGGGCACGGAGGGCTAAGAAACCAAAATGTTTCTTGGAGCTAGGAAGTCGGCTAGGCTCCTATTTGGTTGGGAGGATTTCATTGTTTCACCCTGGGAAAGTGGGAAAAGAATGCTTGGAAGCGCCCAAGACTACATTAGAACCGATGAGCTTCAACAAGCTAAGGAGGAGGTATTTTTCGGTGGTATTTGGTTATCGATATTTTGTATATACTTTTATTTTAAATTCTAAATCATAGAGTTAACATATTACTTATTTCATCATGTTATCTAGATTTATCATTGAGCAAATGTAGAAGAATTGTGTAAATGAAAACCAATGAAATTATGCTAAAACAAAGTTGTTATTGTGTATGTATTTAATAGATGATTAATTTCTTAGCATCATGTAGAGGGGATTTACATATGGTATCAGAGCCCGGTTTCAAAATATGAAACCTGGGCTTGACCACTCACAACACTGAGATTTTGTCTTTTTCATCTACAATCCAATTTGGGTTGTTACAAACTTGAAAGGAAGCAATATTTGATTACTAAAAAACAAAAAAAACAAAAAAAAACAGGAGGGATCAAGTGGCAAAGCCCATGGTTGATCAGAGCAACACAAAAGCAAATTATTCTTCTGTCCAAACAAAATTGTACGAAGAAAGTTATTGAAATAGTAACACAGGATGCAAATTTTGAACTTGAATTTATATTCCTAGTTTTCTAAAGCACAAAAAGTGACAAACTCAACTCGAGGCAAGATAGAAGTCAATATGAGTCGTGACCTAACTATTGAACTGCAATTATCCCATTGTAATGCATAGATAAATACAAAAAACAACCTTCTAAGCATTCACCATTTTATTTTCCATTAGTTGCACAAATTTACAATCCATATGCACCATGTTGTGCTTCCACAAGCTTCAGTTTTTATCTTGAACCCAAATATTTACAGTTCTATCATTGTCCAAAGCACCATAAGCGATCTTATTGGCAATGGGACTACAAGAAACAGAGATAACAGTGTCTAGATGGCCTTCCAACTTTTGAACCATGTTCTTTCCATGAAGGTCCCAAAGATACAACACAACATACAAATCGAGATCTGGCACAAACTAAGTGCCAAGTGTAGGAAGAAGATCCCACAACGAATTTATTGCACACAACAATCAGGGTTCTGGCACTCTCTCCAATGGATCTCTCTCCATTTTATTAGGGTTCTAGCAGATCCTCTACTGCTCATTCCACTGATACCGTGAATGAATTCATACAGGCATGTTGCCAAGAATGGAAAATCATGGAGTTAGTGGAAAATTCAGACCCTGAAGTTTTACTAGTGAATAAACAAGCGAAAAAATTGTTCCACGAACTAGAAGAATTCCACGATTTGAATGAATCGGGCAGTAGGTTTGACCTACCTCCTCCCATTAACAACATAGAACTCGCAACGGCCAAAATAGTTATCCAGGGGCTCCTAGAGGAAGGAAATCAAATAACAAATTCTGGTTATGAATCCAAAAAATGGGACAAATGATAGTGAATTTCCTTTGATCTACATCCTTCAAAGAAAAATTGGTTTGCCATGGTGAAATCGAATAATAACAAGAATCAAACCCTCGGATCTTTGTCCTTCAAATAAAAACGGGTCTGCCATGATGAAATCAAATAATAACAAGAATCAAACCCTCAGAGACCTCGCTATTAGGCCGATACAAGAACGCCTGGGAATATTTCTCCCTAGGAATATTTCTACATGGCTTGGCGCAATGGCCCTGGTTATACCCACCTCTAGCCCTTCTGGCAATCTCCATCCTCACAATCATTGATCTGGAAGGCTCCAATCAAGAGATCAAGAGCCCACACCGTTGGTCTTAGGATCCTCCTCTGTCTTTAGCACAGGGTGCTCATGCTTCACAGATGATGCCATCTTCTTCATGATTACAAATCTATTCTTCTGAAATCATTCGAGGTTTCAGACAGAGAATCAAAACAATACTTGTTTGTGGATTAAAACCCACCAAAACTCAAACCTTGTTCTTCAAATAACATAATATGTGGTGTAATACAAAATCGTAAAGACAAGGAACCAAGGAACGGGAAACCATGACCCAGTTTATATCAAGATTGAATCAAGAAAACTGTGAGTTGCAGACTTGAGACAATTTGGAATGGAAATGTGGGTGTGCACGGAAAATGTACTTCAAAAATGATTGGTCTTGGATTCGTGGTTAGCTCAACGAGCTCTATATATTGAGAGAACCTAAGATTGAGATCAAAAAGAGGATATTAAAGATGTTTCTAGTCGCTGATGCCCCAAGACGTAGGGTATTGCAAACTACAGGTAGCTTCTATATTGTTTATGCCATTATGAACCAAAGCCATCTAATTTCATATCAACCCTTTCAACTCTTCCATATTTTCCAAACAAACGTTTGCCTCATAATCTATGTTTCCACTGTACAACAGCTTCATCGCTAAACCCTTGCTCTGTACTGAACACCATTGTTCCTTTTTGTGTCGAAACCCTAGAAAAGATCACTTGTTGGGCTGTATGAGTGGATCTTGTACGACCACATGATGACCTTATTTTGAGAACTGTTGAGAGCCCGGACTGGCACAACCCACATTTGTTTAGTAAGAAATGTGACATGGGGTAAGTATTCTTCTCTTCTGGGTAGCGTGTGGGACTTTCATTACCTCAGCAGTATATGTAGATAGTAGGGATAGTTTTAACAAAACAATCCATGGAAATGGTGGGTATAGTGTTGCAGCAGTGGCCGCCGCCAAGTGATGAAGAGGAGTTCCAAATGGCTGAATGAATGGATCCACATGATTGACCGCAACACATGTCCCAACACAAAGAGGTTAGGCACCAGGCCCAAGTCATAATGTGGATGTGGATTAGACACCCATCGACGGTTTCACTCTATCATAGGGAGTTGTATATGTCGACAGAAGGTCACCCTGTGTCACTGACTCATAGAAGCTTTCGATGAGTCTTGATATCATTTGGGAAGGTGGATGTGGAGTTTGACTAATAGTCATAGTAGTATAGGGATGGACGTTGGAACTGGGATTACCATTGATCGACAACCTTACGTTCTTGTGTGTTAGCTGTCTTTAAATAATACCCTTCATTAATGGGGAGTGGACAGAACAGTGAGAAATGGCAAGGCTTAGCTAGTGATTTCCCACTTAAAACGATAATTCCACCAGGCCCCAAATAGGACGGTTACCAATGCATATTCAATTCCCTAAGTCTGACAACATATACAAATTAAATATAAAACTGTAAGATAAAAGGCTTGCGGTCGTCTTCTTTGGATTTCCCAAATTTCAATTGATTTGTCCTTGAATGCAATACAGATTTACAAAATCTAAACCTCACCTAATAAATTAGTATGAGTCATCCTTGATAAGGCCATCTTGTATACATGCCAACTATCCCATCCCTTAGACTAGACCTGTCAAGAAGGATGTTGTCGAGTCATAAGCTTACGTCCCTCTGAAACTTCATAAAGCCACATGTAGCAAAAAAAACAAAAAATGGATGGAGAAAGGTGGGGGAGGGCCAAACTCGTCTCTAAATTAAATCCTTAATAATTAATTTGGTGCTTCCATTACAAGTTGTCATTCTAAGCCTACAAATAGATTTAGGCATCGTTCTACCTACTCTCTTAAATTATTGACTATTCAACCATTGTGCACTGAAACACGTGCACTCTATTACTTAACGTGCACTCTATCTATTACTTAATTTATACTGTAACATGAATATGTATCTAATCTATTGACAACCCAAGAAATTTGTCTAATAAAAGCTTGAAGCTATTTATCTTGACCCTTCCTACTACTCCCATTTATCTTTAAACCTTTATCACATCGAATCCTAGAATATGTACATGTGCCTAAACAATTCTTATATCTTGAATTCTCTAAGAATATCAATTCTACACACACCGTCATACTTTTTATAAAATAATATTAATAATAATAAAATAAGAGAAATGATTTATTATAACATCATCATATCTTTTACACTCATCATTTTGTTATTATCTTTGCCTCTAACTTTTGGTGGAACAAATTTTAGTAACTATTTACACAATTTATATGATAATTTAAGCCTAAAGATAACAATGTATAGATGCAACCATGAAATAAAGGTAATCTCATATTCATTTCATTTTAATTATTATTTTTATTGAATTTAAATTAATTATAAAATATTTTTTATTTTCGAATTGAAAATCTCATTATATGAGCAATGCAATGCATGGGTTTTATTGTATTTAGTAAATAAATTGCTAACGTTGTTTGGCATTGATATTGACATATCTTTTAAGAATAAACAATGCACACACATATTGTTGTTAAAAAGGATAAGATGTTTAAAAATAGACAATGCAAACATATTTAGTTACAATTTTTCTGGAGCGTTGTTTTCCATATGGACGTGGACAATTATAAATTTGGAAAGTCAATTAATCTATTTTATTTTAATTTATTTAATTTATTTATTTTCACAGTAAGTTTTCTTTAAAAGTTATAAAAGCTTAGTGCATGATTTTCATGGAAACTAGATGAGAAAGACGTTTTAAAAGCTTAAAGGATTGGAAAATCATTAAGAGGAATTCAACAATTATATATATAGATAGTAAAGCTAAATTTGTTTGTAAAAAGAGATTTTTGAAATTAATAAATGATGGAAAAAATAATAATAATAATAATAAATAAAAACAAAAAAAAAAATTAAAGAAGAGTAAGGAAAGTAGTGGTATCCATGACCATGATAATATCATATGAAAGTAATAATAAACAATTTTATATTTTAAAATTTTCTATATAATATATTTATAAATTATATTTATAAATTATATATATATATATATATATATGGTGTTTTCACAATAATAAAGACAAATCTTCGTGAAATGATTCTAAATATAGCATGATGATGATTGGTATAAAGAGGTTAAGAAACTCTATTGGACAAGATACCATGTTGGTACCAAATTGAGGGATACTGGGGACAACGATGGATCTTTGAGATATAGTAATCGGATTTACTTACCTCCCAACGATGATTTGAGAAGTTTTTATCTTATATGAAGCTCATAGAAAAGTGTACATGGCTCATCGAGGAGTCATGAAGATGAGGACAGAACTTAAGCTCTTATTCTTCTAAAAGGGATAAATGCGGACATTCTCAACTGCGTGGCGAGTGTTTAGAAGGTCTGCAAATGAAGGATGAACATACACATATAGCAGGATTGCTACGACCACACGCCATTCCAGAATCGACATGGGAGGTCATTTTGATGGAATTCACTGTTGAATTGTCGCTGATGAAAAGGAAGAATGACCCGATTGTCATGAAAGTTGATAATCTGATGAAGAGTTCACATTTTGTCCCTATGCATACAACGCATTAGGCACAAAGTATAGCTAGATCTTATATCAACTAGATGTTGAGACTACCATACGTACCAAAGAAATAATATCTGATAAAGGATTCAGTGTTTGCAAGATGATTTTGGATGAGTTTCAAAAGGGGCCTTGGGAACACCACTGAACTTTAGTACAACATTTTCTTGATATAGACAAGCTGACCGAAGGAATGAACCAATTTGGGAAGGTTGTGTTGCGTATGTGTGTGTTGGACCAACAGAAACATTGGGAATAGTTATGGCTGCTGGTCGCGTTTGCGTGCAACAACAACCATCAAAGCACCATTAAGATGGAACCACTTGAGTTTCTTTATGGGTGACCATGTTAGATGCCTTTGAGTTAGGATTGAATCGAGGATGGGGTCCTGATAGGACCAAAAGCGATCCAAGAATTGAAAGAAAAATTAAAAACGATATGAAAGGGGATGGAAGAAGCACAAGATCAACATAAGGGTTTTTTGATGTGCATCGCATCGACAATAATTATGAAGGGCCTATTGGCTAGTCGTGCTCATTCTTTGAGGCGCTGGACAATGTTTATCTTGTGTCCATGTGCGAATTTAGTTCAATGATCCTACGCATGAGATTGACTGAGTTCTTGGAGGATGTTGGGTAGGGTGTGCTCACAACAGAACCAATCTGATTTCTAGACCGTCGCATTCGAAAACAACGACATCAAACTACCGATCAGGTCAAGGTCTAGTAGGACAATTATAGTCGACAATCAACTACTTGGGAGGATGCATATGATATGCATCATCGGTTTCCCTTTCTTGATAGATAGACATTTAAATATTGTTAGATACTTTATTTTTGCATTTGTACTGTGAAACTTTGGGATGAAGTTTAAAACAAGAGGGGGTGTATGTAACATTCCACTCTTGCGCGCACCCAATGTGACTTATTCTTGTGGACACTTTTCTGCAAATGATCTGGTTCACTATATTATTGACTGATTCGATTATGGAGCATGATGATGTTTGTGGATTTGATGATATGTTATTTGATGATATTTATATTGACAGGTTCTATTGACTAGTTTTACTGAGTGTACAAGACTCTGGACATTTGAGGATGCCGATGGAATCGATGGATCTCCTTAGACTATGGATCGAGTCAAGGAGTAGACGGTTATGGTTTGAATGTTTTTATATTACATATGTGACATATGACCATATATTATAATGTTGATTGTTATCGCTGACACGTTTCATTGATGGATGCAGGCTAACGATAGCTTGCTAACCAGACTCACATTAGGAGTAAAGGGGTCATGCACGACAACCAGAGATATTGAGGGAGAGGTGTGGTAGTAGCACTGCCACAATCTACTAGCAGTCTCGTTGTGGCTCGAACTATAGGTTAATGATTACCTAGTTCGAGAGATCCATGATGCCATGAGGGAATACTGTGACAATCACCCACGATGATTCTAAGGGGCGCATAATAAGGTAGGGTCCTTATTCCTTAGAGACCCTTAGTCTCCCACAAGGTCACCTGACGTAGTATTGACTCCAAGGGTTCGATGTCTACCAAAATCATTCAAAAGGCGAGTGGCACCCTTGGAGCACATAGTGCGTCTTGAAGGGCACGTCGCACAAATGAAACAGGAATGCAAACAAGTGGCACCCTTGGAGCACGTAGTCCATCTTGAAGGGCATGTCATGATTTTTAACTATGTTAAGTTAATAAACCTAGTACCTAGAAAACTATGACTCCTTAGAACCTGGTCGACCTTAAAATGAATGATGGTATGAGTAAAGTTTAATAACTAATGTTCCCTTATAAACTGTCGCCAAGCCTAGTGAATTTAAAACCTAGGTCTAAGTAGAACATGTGAATAAAAAAAATAAATGGACATATAATAAGAAGGCGGGTAGAAAAAATTCAAACATTAATAATTAAAGTAAAATTTTAAAGAAGGATTAAATTATTAAAAGGGTAAATTGTTGTTTATATCTAAACTTGCTAAATTTGAACTAAGAAAAAAATGGGAAACTTAAGGAAAAGGGGAATGTCTAACATAGTAGGGAATCTAGTCTTTGGAACCTTCTAATTGTGAACTCAGCTAGGTTTTAAGAAATACGTCAGTCATTTAAGAAATGTAAGGGAATAAAGGGACAACTAAGGGATTGGGTAACATGTGTATGAGGTAGTTTTATCTTAATTAAATTTAATAAAAAATAATTGAAAGAGGGTTTGAGAAACTAATCTCTAATAAAACTCTATAAAATTGATGGGAGAGGAGGAGTATGGATCATGACTAGTAGGCGTAAGGTTACATTGCCGATATTTTGATTGATTTTTCTTTTGGTAGTTGGGATGCCCAGCTCGATTAGAGAGTGGTAGCTCAACCTTGCGAGATGATTTGTGAGCTAACTTTTTCTAGTTCGTGTGCGTGGACCCTTTGCGACTCGGGGGTCTTATGGGGAAGAAGAGTACCCTTAACATTGGCTGGGAGGTACCGATGAAGTCTCAGCGGTTAGCGAGCAAGCGCTAGATGGATAACAAGCGCGAGACAACCCCTTTGTATTCTTCGCCTTCGGTTACGATACGAATAAGTAAATTTTTGCATTGGTAAATTAGTTAAAATATTTGTATGTGGATTTATATATTGATGAATGTTGAAATGGAATTTCTGCTTATTTAAGAAGGATTTATGGTTGATTGCGTCTTTATCACTCGCTTCCTCTATGACCTTGCTTTTTTTCTCGCTTCTAGATGTGATTAAACCCTTGCGCTCTGTGCAAAGAGAGCCCAACAATGGAGTTCTTGCCCTGACAATTTTATTGTTGTCTCAGCTTTCTTGATGAATTTAACCCAACCCTTGGACAAATTTTCACCCGCTTAGTGATCTAGGGCTTCTATGCAATGAATGGTCTCTTCGCACTCCAATATGCTTAGATTCTTGACGTCTTGTTGATCCTTTCACCCAGCAAACAAGTGTATGTGCAGTGCGTGCGAGAGAGGGAGTGCTTGTTTTTTTGTTTGATCCTTTACGCAGAAAAATGTGAACACCCTGCACGTGAGAGAGAGAGACCCAACAATGGGTCCCTGCGAATCTACCTCTCCTTCACTCTGCACTTGCTTAGTCTGCCACGTTTTAGGGCTCCTTAAACTCATAAATCCCATCCATTGCCATCATGACACTGAAGTTAAATGTTGTGCTTGGCACAGGCATTTCTCCCCAAATCGTGAACTCCTTACCTAGCATGAAACCGAAGTTAAATGATGTGCTTGGCAGAGGCATTTCGCCCCAAATACTGAACTCTTTACCCAACATGAAACCAAAGTTAAATGATGTGCTTGGCACATGCATTTCACCTCAAATCGTGAACTCTTTACCCTGCATGAAACCAAAGTTAAATGTTGTTATTGACACATGCATTTCTCTCCAAATCGTGAGCTCTTTACCCAACATAAAACCGAATTTAATTGTTGTGTTTGGCACAGGAATTTCGCCCCAAATCGTGAGCTCTTTAGCCAGCATGAAAACCGAATTTCGCTCCAAATCGTGAGCTTTTTAGCCAGCATGAAAACCGAAGTTAAATGTTATGCTTGGCACAAACATTTCTCCCCAATCGCGAGCTCTTTACCCAGCCTGAAAACCAAAGTTAAATGATGTGCTCGGCACAATCATTTCTCCCAAATCGCGAGCTCCCTCCTGGCAATGTTAGACCCCGAAATTACCTATGTGTTTCTGCTTCAGACATGCCCAGTGCACAACTGTATGTTCTCTGCATTGGGTGTAAATCGTGAGTAGCGTGTGGGGGAAACTTGCGCACGAATTCTACCTTCTAGATGCAGTGAGAACTCCTTCATATGATCCGCGAATTTCACCTGCATTCACACAGTAAAATTTCCTCCTTCTGCTCAGCGACCTTTACTGCATTTACACAACGATTTTCCCTTTTTATTACTCATCTTTTTCTGCAGTCAAGACACCCTGGGCGTGTATGGGAACCTTCCTTGTTTAGCTGGAAAACTCAACCCCCTTTTTATTCCATCTACTTAGCTTGTTAATGGGCGTCATTGTCGCTTGATGGGTATAATTTTTACATGTACTCGTTTTACTAAATGTTTATCGATTTACTGATGGCTGATTTATGCGACCAATATCTTAATATGTCTCGCAAATCCTTAAAAAGGATTAGGTCCTCATGAATAAAATCAAGAAACCCCAGTATATAATTCTCTTAGCGAATCACATATGTTGAAGCGTGATAAGATAAGTGAATACATCTACTTGCGCGCCTCAATAAATGTCGAGGGGTGACCACTTAAGAACTATACCATCCTGAGCCATGAATAACGCTTACTTAAGGCGATGTGTTAATAATTTATTTTTTCATCCACTAAATTGATGAGTGATTGGTTGAGTAGATAGACCTTGTTGCGTGTGATGAAAATAATGTAATGTATGATGGTTTAGACTTTAGACTTCTTGTGGCGACGAGAATAGATGTTAATTTCGTAGCTCGTTGATTAAGTGGTTAAGGTTAGGTTTTCGGTGATGTCTTTGCGTCAATTGATTGGATACATGTTATTGTATATGGAATCTTGACGGGATGATCTAGATGGCTATCAGCGTGTTTTGATCGATGAGTATTGCAAGATAATTTGTCCCCCTTTTGGATGTTTAATGTTGATATATGAATAAATTAGAATTTTGATATCTGGTTCCCCCTTTTAAAAATGAATCACTTAACCTTGCGCCTTTAGAAAATGTGAATTTTGATTGTTTATTGTTTTCTCTTACACCTTGAATCGATGTCAATCACTCTTGTGTCATGATTAGGTGGCTATTTAATCTGCATCTTGGAATTATGTAATTAAATCACTCTTTTGTTTTCTCTTGAGCCTTGGAATTAATGTATGTATGATGATGAGCCTTGGAATTTAATGTATGTATGATGAGTCATGTAGATGTCTTACTCTTGCGCAATGAATTTTCTTTTATGCTGATAAACAATGGTTTTAGAGGTTGAATGCTCACTCGCCTAGACGTTAAGAAAATTTTTGCTTGCACTTAAGAATTTAAATAAGTAGATGACTGTGCCTCGACTTATGTCGTTGCTAAATGAATTGAGTATTTCAATTCTCCTTCACCAGGGAATATGTTGTTGTTAAGTAATTGGATTTCCTTGCGTCGTGGAATTTCGACGTTGTGTAAGGGACTAAATATTTAGATTAATTGAGTTAGGGAATCATGTTGATGTGTAACGCTTTAGTATCTGGACTTACTGCACCATGGAATAATGTTAATGTATTGCATGGTTGTTGGTTATTTACCTCTTGCACTAATTAATTTATTTTAATGAATTATTGCGTCAATGTGTGTCTGTCATTCATGGTGTTGAGGGTCGGCTTAGCTTTGTGATGGTGGTTAGAGCATTATTGTTGTTTCTTTGTGATAATGCACTTTTTTCTATGATGCTGCTATTAAATTGTGATGTATTTGTAATGTATGTTTAAATTATAATCATGTTTTAAATTTTGTGAAGTTTTTTTTTTAGGAATTATAAGTATTTGAAATTATGTACATTTAGAACCTTTTAAATTTTGATGTTGAAAATTTTGTTCAACTTGTTTTCCGATTTGCAATTATAGATTATAGTTTAAATGTCAATAATGTATAATGTTATTAATGATTGGATTTTATCATGATAAGTTATTCATATATGTCTATTGATATTGATTTCTTATTTTTTTATGTTATATCTCAATTCTCATTTTAAAAATTATATATATATATATATATATATATATATATATATATATATAGTTGAAACTTCATTTGAAAATTCGAACCCGAATAGAACCTAATCCTTGACATTTTGAACCTCTATGTCACTGGTCAATCTATTGCTAATATGGGCAATGATGACTTGTATACCTATTGGAAGGCGGTTGCTTCTCCTTTTAGGTATGATGGAGATCATAAGATTCACATAGGAAACACCACCCACACATTATGTCGTACCATCCTTGACCAACACCAAAAAAGTTTCTTTTAGGAGACAAATAGTAAATCTAGAAC
>JZKD02S1908414.1:427101-486979 GCA_000966675.3 Picea glauca
CATGTGACGCAAGATAAAGTTAGACTTATTCAATCTCTATCCCAACTATTGAATGATCAGTTGATTGATCTAAAAAATAAATAGCCAGTGAAGTGTTCTAAACTAGTTTTTTTTCAGCACAATCCTCTCTATAATAATGATGATGATGATTCTTTTGATAAACAGTCAGTGAAGGAACAACACAATGATACAACCTCAGAATCAGTTTTAGACGAAGTTGAATCTATTCATGAACCTACATTTCAAGAGTTTTCTTTTAATTTCAATGAAGAAAACCTTTCAATGATGCATCAACATGCAGTAAATCCATTTCCATGAATTTTAAAGCAATAGGTTCAGAATACTCTTTCCAATCCCATCATCAGACCTTGGGAAGAAATCACCTACAACAAGAATAGAATAGGACTTGGATATGACAAGGAAGTTGCCTTTCATATTCCTGATTATTCCAGACCAATCAAGTTCCATAGTTTTGGATTCCTTCAAGAAGCTTCAACTTCACCTGTTCAAGTTCAGCACCAGAATGATAAGTGCCAACATTGTAATCAAGTTCGTCACAAGGAGAATCAATGTTTTGATCTCCATCCTTGCCAGCATTGTGGCAAGAATAACCATTCTTCAGATAGATGTTCAACACTGAAGAAACCTGCAAGATTGAAAATTCACTATGAGTGGATTGATCCTTGGCAGTGGTCATCAACAATGAAGCGATTATATAATTCTTAACAAATAATTAAATATCGAGTAAAGACCAATCTTGTAGCACATAACATTTTTGTACCTCACAGAAGTGGTCCCCTTATGGCGTAGCTTTTGAGCATGGCCCTCATGGGATGAGATAACATGTGGTTTTTTCTACATGCCCACTTTGTGTTGTACTCAAATGGAACAAGCATGGTACTCTCTTTAGCATAGACGGGGGGAGTAAAATGATGTAACTCTCATGCACCTTAAGGGGGGGAGTTCAAAATTCTAGTGAAGATGGTTCATGAAACCACTTGTGGTCCCTCCTTTCAGCTGACAAAGGAGGGAATTGATGATGGAATTGGTTGTCAGACAGAAAGTTTCGACAACAAAAAACATCAAGTATGCCAGATGGGCATGAAATTTTCCAAATGGGCAATTACAGTTTGTAGATGACAGACTTCGGAAAAAAATATGGTTCAATAAGTTTAAGTTGAATCATATAGATTTTGAGAGCAATGATGTGAACATTTGGTTCACATAGATGGTCATTCGACCTAGCAGAGGACAAGAGGATCCTTCTACATTGCATCTTGGCATTTGATTGAGTTGTTAGGCATTTTCAAGGATGTGTCAGACTAGAAGCTGATTCACTTATCTTGGTTCGTTCTCATCAGATTGGAGTTTACATTAAGTAAACAATTTGCATGTATCCTGGCTCACATGATTACATAGTGAGATTTTACAGAGATGACAGAATTTGATAGGATTATGGTTCAATGACTTGCAATTGAATCATACACATTATACATTGGGATGTTGTTGGACACCTAAAAGTGTATAGATTGGTTAGTGGTTATCCAAAAACCATCAGATACATGGTATCATTTGGTTAGTGGTCATCCCAAACCACAGATTCAGAGATAACTTCATTGATACACTGATATTAAAGTGGTGATACTACATGTTCACCAATGATCAGAAGACATCAGATTCTTCTAGCTAAAATACTTGGCAAAATGATCAAATTTTCAAGCAATCAGGAAATGCTAAGATATTACAATTGTTCACTTCCATATCTCAGCTCTCTTCTAGTTCATTTTAGATGAACCATTCAACATCCAGATTGGTGGTTTTTTAGGCATTTCTTCATTGAGGCTTAGCTCAGGAGTTTCAGTATGAAGACTTGGAATTGATACCAGTTTATGCTTAATTGTTGGTATTATTGATCAGACTTGTGTTTGAGGGGGGGATTGTTAGCATATGGATTACCTTTACCAATCAATAAGTCTAAATTGTCACCTATATTTGTATTATTCATTTAGGATATTAGTAATATATCCTTTAGTGATGACTAATGATTTAGTTAAGATTGCCTAGCCTAGTCATCATGCATGATTTTAGGTTCTAGAGAAAATCTCTTTATGAGGTGGCATCACCCATTGTACTATAAATATGTAACATTGGAGTGAATATTAGGAGTGTTGGCCAGTGAGCCTTTTCCGGCATGTTGTTATTATTGTTTATATTTTATCAATCTTAAGCAAGAACATGAGATGATTGTAGAATGGAAGTTCAGACATACTTTGCTTCAAGATAAGCTATTGTCGTGCAAGTAATACAAACATATGATCTCATTTGCAGTCATATTTATGATGTTATCATTATTAATGTTGTCAACATGGATGATAATGGCTTTAGTAAGATGTGACAGAGTACAAGTGGCTAACAATATTTTGTCAGTTATCATGGTTGTTTTACAACTGATATTGATGAGATAGGTGCATAGGACAAAGTTTAAAGACAAAGAACACATGCAGTTGCATATCCCCCACTTGATGGTTGGTTAGTATCCTTTTGGAGGACCAAAGGGTCTTTATTGGGGAGGTGTGATCCAGAATGGATCTAGGAACAAAAATGGGTCCAAGAAGGCCTAAAAATAAAAGTTCTTAGAATAGCTTCAAAACAGACATGTGTGTAGGCATCATCAATACAAAACTAATGCAACTTGAATGGGATCAAAAAGACACCGTATGCGAAAGATATCATGGTTTGTTCATTTCGTCAAATAGACAAAACATAAATGTTGACTGTAAAGTCTGTACAGTGATGACATGGTAGCTGGATGTATAGGTCCTACGACCATATAGTAACATGGAAGGTACAATGGTGTTGATTGGGTAGGTGTAAGTGCACGATTCCGAGTTTGACACTTAGCATTTTTTTAAGCAAGTAACGTGGTTCTGCGTGGCACCCCTGCATTGGATGATTGGTTTGGAAAAAGTTATGGACTCTATGGGAGTTGAACCAGTGACCTCGGGTCTGGGTCGACATGTTTTGGCAGGGCCAGGCTACCATCCCTCCCATTGTGGTTCTTATTAACCATAGTCCAAATGTAACATTTAAACTTACCGATGTGTGTATTTCGGGTGGAGTAAGGGTTTGGACCTAGCCCCAGCCCCGACGCGTGCTCCATAAAACCTTTCCATATAACCCATTCAATAAAATTATTCCACGGACTTACCATAACACTCAACCTCAGTTTCAACGTTATACCATACACTCCACTCATATGACCGTTGATACAACTATTAGCGCGTGTAAAGAGGATGGCACCCGGTTGGTTGGCTAGACCGTTGACCAAGGGTGCGTGACTAGAGGGATTGACTAGGGGCCTATAGGAAATTCGGGCACGTGGAAGGTAAGGGGTGTGACCACATGGCCAAGCACATAAAACCAGGGGCCGATGGTTAAGTGGGCCAACGAATCAGTGCCAGACCAGGACCACATGGGTGCGTGCAAATGACCAAGAACCTGAAGATAATGGGTTTCTCCCTAATTTTGGGCCCAAAGTGGGTTTTCTACCTTATAATAATATTTTTAATTGATTCTTTCAGCAGTTTTGGGAGATTTAGTCCATTTTTTGAGGATCTTGGACCATTTTTGAGGCCAGATCTTTGGGGGAAGTTGGGAGTTTGTTACCCACTTCAAGCCTATATAAACCAAAGGTTCTTGAAGCCATGGGGAGAGGTTTAGAACAGGAAAATGCTAATGAATTTTTGAGTCAAAGCCATTTTTATGTGGGGAATCCATTAAGGAGAGCACCTTTGTGGGCCATTTCTGGGAGCTTCATTCATCTGTTTTTAGTGCCGTCAATTTTTTTGTGTTCTTGAGATCTGGTAGAACACGACCAAATATGTTTGTAATCCTTTTTGAAATTTTATGATGTACATTTGAATCCTTGAACAGAAATAATAAAGCTTCACCCACTGAGACAAAGGCCTAGAGACGTAGGTGAGATTGCCTAACTCTGTTAAAACTATTGTTGTTATGGTTTGTTGTTTCTTCATGCCTATTTCCAGATATGTATATTTCTTAATGGCTTCTATGTTTCATCTTTAATTCTTCCTCTTTCATTAAATTCCTAAATGGTAAAATAACTCATTCTTTAAAACTCAAAAATTGTCGTTAAAATATCGTTTCGGATCAAATTTAGATCCTTGAAATAGGATTTTGTGAGTAAACTTATCCAAGGCTATTAAATAATCATATGTGTCTGACTAAGGGAGTGGTGAAATACATTGTATAATTGGTGACATCAGGAGGCTCTGCTTACACAAGAGTTAAGCACGAGGTCACATGAAGTTGGTTGAGGGGATATCCCCCCAATACCTTCTTATCATCATATATATTTATGGGGATATATCCATATATGGGGATATTTCTAGTACCTTTACCTCTTTCAGAGGCATTGATTTCTAGGTTTCATGCTTTGTTACCCTGCCCATACGGTGGACCTGACTTACAAATTTTTGCATGCACATTGATTATATCATAATTTTCTTAGTTTCTTGACATAGGTACCACATAGGTTACTTGCAGGGGTTATTTTTTTGGTACCCTGGGTCAGATAAGGGTCAGACAACACACAACCTTTATGGAGGATTACCTCTCCAGGGGGATCTATCTGACTCGTTGTTAATCCCACAAGGGCCCTTATAATTGATTCTGATACCTCTGATATTTTGTAGGGAGTCTGAAACACCTCTTGCAAGAGGCATACCTACTTTAGGGAGGGAGGCCCCTTTATCTTGTTTGTGTTCATATTGGCCTTTTTTTTATTTTGGTGTTCTCTTTGATTACTAGTTGGCCTTAGGATTTTTTTTATATCTCAAGTCTTGAGTCATCATGGAGCCAGAAAAACTTCCTCATAGGTCTCGTCGTTTGTTACAATTACCACCACATCTTGATTCTTTTCCTTCTAAAAGAATCAAAGTTATCAAACATGGTACACACACCTCCACTTACCAGAATTGTGATCATACAAGGATGAGTACGGAATTGAGTTAGAAAGATACTGGGAGTCCTTTGACTCCCATACCCACTATAGTTAACGGTACTCCTTCGACACCTTCAACCACAATGGTTGTAGTGCTAGAAGTTCCTATCATCACTCCTATGCAACCTATAGTGAATACTCAATATATAACCACGAACCCTTTTAGGTCCCTTTTTTACTCACTGGGATACAATACTTAGTCCATTCCTACAACCTCTAGCCCTTTTTATTATGGTATGCCGAATTTCACATCGTAATTTTCATCCTCCATCCCAGCATCTAATTAGAATACTAGTATTGGACTTGGGGGCATGGCTCCTCCACATACTCCATTTTCATTTGGCAGTTCTCATATCCCACAAACGACTCCTACAATTGGAGGCCTTCCACCTTTTCACCCCGGGTCTAATCCTGGTCGTAATTCTCATGGATGGAGTGGTCAACTTGGTGGACAAGTTGTTTCTTACATTCCATCCTTTACACCTACATCCTTTGCACCAATTCTTACCAACACGTTTGGCATGATCAGTCCACCTCTATCCTCCAGATTCACACCTAGGGGAGGTCAACTTCATACCTTGGGAAACCCCTAAACTGGAGCTACACTAGTTGGGGAAAATTTTTACAACCCTCATCATAACATTCCTATTGGAATGATGCCCAACCAACCCTTCATGAATCAGTTCATAGGAGGGTATTACAATCCTGGACAGGGCCATGGTGCATACCAGAACCTTGGAGGGGTTGTGATTCCCCAGCAATAATATTTCTCGGGAGCTTGGGGCTAGATATCGCAACCCCATATCACTTTTATGGCCATGCTCAATATTCCAGACTTGTCTAGATTAATGAATTACCTTGTGCGTCATGATCCGACATGCCCCCCCCTCGTCCCCACCAAGATTCCTTCAGATATTTTGAAATTCAAAGGAAAGACTGGTGAGGATCCTGGTGATCACATCACTACATTTCATATTTGGTTCTCTTCTAATTCACTTAATGATGATTCTATTTGTTTAAGATTGTTTCAACCCACCCTCATGGGTGTTCCAATGAATTGGTACATATAACTACTAGGGGGGACATACGAAACTTTTAATAAGATTGTTTTAGTCTTCCTCAACCACTTCCAATTATTGGTTCGTTATGATGTTGGCATAGAACTTCTGTCGGCCTTCATGAATCAGTTCATAGGAGGGTCCTACAATCTCGGACAGGGCCATGGTGCATACCAGAACCTTGGAGGGGTTGCGATTCCCCAGCAGCAATATTTCTCGGGAGCTTGGGGCTAGATATCACAACCCCGTATCCCTTTTATGGCCATGCTCAATATGCTAGACTTGTCTAGATTAATGAATTACCTTGTGTGTCATGATCCAACATGCTCGCCCCCCCTCGTCCCCACCAAGATTCCTTCGTATATTTTGAAATTCGAAGGAAAGACTGGGGAGGATCTTGGTGATCACATCACTACATTTCATATTTGGTGCTCTTCTAATTCACTTAATGATGATTCTATTTGTTTAAGACTGTTTCAACCCACCCTCACGAGTGTTGCAATGAAATGGTACATATAACTACTAGGGGGGACGTACGAAACTTTTAATAAGATTGTTTTAGTCTTCCTCAACCACTTCCAATTGTCGGTTCGTTATGATGTTGGCATAGAACTTCTTTCGGCCTTCATGAATCAGTTCATAGGAGGGTCTTACAATCCCGGATAGGGCCATGGTGCATACCAGAACCTTGGAGGGGTTGCGATTCCCCAACAATAATATTTCTCGGGAGCTTGGGGCCAGATGTCGCAACCCCATATCCCTTTTATGGCCATGCTCAATATGCCAAACTTGTCTAGATTAATGAATTACCTTATGCGTCATGATCCAACATGCCCCCCCCCCTTCATCCCCACCAAGATTCCTTCRTATATTTTGAAATTCGAAGGAAATACCGGTGAGGATCATGGTGATCGCATCATTACATTTCATATTTGGTGCTCTTCTAATTCACTTAATGATGATTCTATTTGTTTAAGACTGTTTCAACCCACCCTCATGGGTGTTGCAATGAAATGGTACATATAACTTCTAGGGGGGACGTACAAAACTTTTAATAAGATTATTTTAGTCTTCCTCAACCACTTCCAATTGTCGGTTCGTTATGATGCTGGCATAGAACTTCTCTTGGCCTTCATGAATCAGTTCATAGGAGGGTCTTACAATCCTGGATAGGGCCATGGTGCATACCAGAACCTTGGAGGGGTTTCGATTCCCCAGCAATAATATTTCTCAGGAGCTTAGGGCCAGATGTCGCAACCCTGTATCCCTTTTATGGCCATGCTCAATATGCCAGACTTGTCTAGATTAATGAATTACCTTGTGCGTCATGATCCGACATGCCCCCTCCCTCGTCCCCACCAAGATTCCTTCGGATATTTTGAAATTCAAACGAAAGACTGGTGAGGATCCTGGTGATCACATCACTACATTTCATATTTGGTGCTCTTCTAATTCACTTAATGATGATTCTATTTGTTTAAGACTGTTTCAACCCACCCTCATGGGTGTTGCAATGAAATAGTACATATAACTACTGGGGGGGTCATATGAAACTTTTAATAAGATTGTTTTAGTCTTCCTCAACCACTTCCAATTGTCGGTTCGTTATGATGATAGCATAGAACTTCTGTTGGCCTTTCGTCTGGAAAAATCCACCGATATCTCGGATCACATCTAAGGGTGGCATAGACGGAAGAGGTTGATCAAGGCCTACATATCTCCAAAATTTCTTCTAGAGTGGTTCCTTAAGTCTCTACAACCTTATATTTCGAAGGATGTTTCTACATCCAGGGTTACATCTGAGGAAGAAAAGATTTTTAAAGCCCAACAATTAGATCTTATATATTTTCAGTATGGGATGTTATACGAAATTCTTCCAGATGCACCGAGGTCAAATTATGACCCTATACAAAAGCATGTACCTCATGCCGATGGCATTGTAGGCTCCGCCAATGTGAAATATGAAGACATGGTGACAAGTCGGTTGAAAGAGTTGTCTCTAAAGCAATTTGTAGGAGGGTCATCTTCATCTGTGTCCTCCACTCACTCTCAGCCGGTGGATGTACGTTATGTCCAATCGTCGACCAAACTGAATGGTAACCAACAACCAGGAAGGAATAAAAATAAATGACGTGGTAGCAATCATAAGTGTGGGAAGAATAATAATAAACCCAAGGACAACAGTCATAATGAGAAGTCAAATAATAATGCTAGTGAGGGAAAGAATCAAACGTGAGCGGTGAAGTTTCCCTGCAAGCTTTGTACAGACGTTCACCTTACCCACTTGTGCCCCAAACTTGCAGAAGTTGTGAGAATTTTATCTCTACCACTCGTTGTGCTGACTAATCCTTTTCTACATAATCAACACATGGCCTTGAGCTCCTCGAATGTCAAAAATGAGGAGAGTGGAAGTAAAAACCCACCAGCGTAAGACGGTGACCATATATGTATCAATATGGTTAAGTCTAATGTTAATGTAGCCACTCGGTCTCACGATTATAGTTCTTCACAAAATGTACCTCGTCTAGAGTCTCCCCCTCCTCTGGAGATTCCTTTACAGATCAAAACACCAGATCCCCCACCTCATATTCTAAAAGGAGTACTCAAGCGCTCTACCCACAATATTAATTCTAGAGCCACCCAAAATTACTCTATTGTTGAGGATCTGGGTCAAACCCCTTGTGTGATGTCAGCTATGGAGGTCCTCCAAATGTGTCCTTCATAGAATAATTCCTTCTTATTTGCATTAGGATATCTAGATCCATGTGGTTCTAAGTTTATCAATTTTGACATCATGGATGTGAATCCTCACTTTCCTTACCATGTGGAAATACAAATCTACATGGGTTACTCAAAGTATACTATCAAGCGTGTTGTTATTGATGAAGGTGCAATAAAATGTGTGATGTCCCTAGTCTGCTGGAAAGCCCTCATCTCTTCAACCATGTTGACTTCTTTTGACGGTCGTTCTTTCCTCTCTCATGGAATTATTTTGGTGTTCTCGGTCTAGTTAGGTGGGAAGATGATAGAGGTTGATGTCGAGTTCATTGATGCGCCCCTCAACTATAACTTGTTACTAGGATGTAATTGGAGTTATGCTATGACTACAATCATATCGTCCATATTTTGTACTCTATGCTTTCCTCACGATGGGAAGATTGTGACAATTGACCAATCGTCCTTTGTGTATTCTATCCCCAATGCATCGATTGGACCGTCGATCCCCATGATTGACAATTCTTCACTAACAACTGAGAATATTGATGTCAAAATGTATTCATCCCTTATGAGTACCTTCGATTTCATGGCACCAGTTCATGATATCTATGCCATGTCCAGTAGGTATGCTTCTTCAATGAGGTTTGTTCCTTTCCACATTTTGTATTTTAATGATCCTTGGATCCTACCTTCCTCGACTGCATCATGTGAAGGATAGTCACATAGTGGAATGGATATGCCACTATCTACAACAAATATAACATATCAGGCTATTCTTGACTCTTCTGTGTATCCTAACCTTGTCACCTCGCAGAAAAATGAGGAGGATCATGTTATCAATCTCGTATGGGCCACTTCATTGTATTTCTCACATGACTGCCTTGATGATACTTTACTCTTGGATGAAGAAATTGTAGAGGCCATGAATGGATCTAACAAGCCATGGGATGATATGCATCATCATTCTTATTTTCTCCCAGAGCTTGCTAGAATCGAACAAGGTTATTTTAGATCTACCTTGAGTGAGAGAGTCAGTCATGTCGTAGTTCCACTTGATACACACGAAATTTATGCCAAAGGAAAAATGGTGAGTATCTCTCCTACCATCATGATCAATATCACTCGTATTCTTGGTAAGGTTAAGAATGTATACATCGATGTGAATTGTTCGATGGAAGTAATTATGACCTACACTGAGCTCTTCAAATAATTATGCAATGTATTCTCTTGGTCATATGAAGAGATTCTAGGAATCAACTCTCGAATTGTCGAACATGAGATTAAATCCTACCTGGATGCTAAACCTATTCGGAAATGACTTAGGGCTATCAATCCTAGGAAGACCCCTACTATTAAGGAAGAGGTAGAAAAATTTCTTAACATTGGCTTTATCTACCCATTTCCCTTGACTCAATGGGTATCTAATCCCATTCCTGTGAATAAAAAGAAAGGTACCATCCATGTATGCATGGATTTTCGAGACCTGAATAAGGCATGTCCTAAAGACAACTTCCTAGAACCCTTCATTGATCATATTATTGATGACTGTGCAGGAAGAAAAGTTTTTTCTTTTATGGACATATTTTCAGGGTATAACCAAATTCATATTAATCCTGAAGACCAACATAAGACGATATTTATTTGTCCTTGTGGTACTTTTGCATACTAGAAAATGCCTTTTGGCCTTAAAAACACCAGATCATCCTTCCAATGAGCTATGACCTTCACGTTTCATGATCTAAAGCATATAGTCGAAGCCTATCTCGACGATCTCACTGCTCACTCCCATAAGAGAGTGGATCACTCTACACACATTCGACTATTTTTTGAAAGATGTTTCCATTAACGCATCCGTTTAGACCCTCAGAAATGCATCTTTTGCGTTAGGTTAGGCCGTCTTCTAGGATTCTTAATCTCTGAGACTGAGATCATGGTGGATCCTTTAAAAGTTGAGGAAATAATTTGATTGCCTCCCTTGCGCACTATTTGTTAGATTCAACATTTACGGGGGAAAGCTAACCTTTTACGATGATTTATAGTGAACTATGCCAATATTACTAAGGGTTTCATGCGTCTTTTAAAAGGCAAACTCCTTTTATCTAGGATGAGAGAGCCCTAGAATCCTTCGATGCTTTGAAGAAATCCTTGGTATCGATTCCTCTACTAAAGTCTCTGAACTAAAGTAGAGATTTCTTACTTTATATCGCCATGCCCGAAGATACAATTGGTATGGTGTTGGTTCAGGAGGATGACGAGCTCCATGAGAACGCCATTTACTATCTTAGTTGAAACTTAGTCGGCCCTCAACTCAAATATTCCCATGTTGAGAAGCTAGCTTTAGCTTCCATTCAACTAGTTCAACGATTATGACACTATACATTACTTTGAAAAACTATTGTGGTTGTCGATGTTAATCCATTTTAATAAGTTCTTGCTAGGCATATCATAGGGGGAAAATACAATAAACGGATTGTCATCTTACAAGAATTTGATCTCGATTTTGCTTCTATGAAATCCAAGAAATCAATAGTTTTTGTAGAGTTAATATTCGAATTCCCTTGGTTAGATGAGAATGCTATTCATGTTGATTCATTTGAGAATGAACATATTTTCCTCCTCTCATCGTCAGACCCCTGGTATGGATATATTGTGTTCTATATTCAAACTTTGAAGTTTCCTCAATATCTCTCGAGAGATGACTGACGATGTATATGATACCAAGCTAAAAAATAGCTCATCGTCGGTGACACTCTGTCTCGCCAAGGAGTAGACATTATATTACATCGTCTCTTCACTCACAAATAAGATTAGTCTTTTCTAAACAACTACCACAGTTAGGCTTGTGGTGGTCATCTATCCGGGCTTGCGACAACACAAAACAATTTGTGAGAAGGTTATTTTTGGCCATATATTTTTAAAGATTGTGTTGAAGAGGTTAAGAAGTGTCATCTCTACTAGGTGTTCACTTAGAATATGCACTCGCATCCATCCCCTCTCCATCCAGTCGTTACCATCAGTCCCTTCACCAAGTCGAGGGAGGATTTTATGGATTACAACCCAACTTTGACTGGGGGGCATAAAAACATTACCGTGGCCATATAATACTTTGATAAGTGGGCCAAGGCCATGCCTAAAATTAAATACGATGGTAATACTACTACATTCTTCATTTTCAATTAAATTGTAGCCAGGTTTTGAATCCCAAGTGAGATTGTCATTGATCATGGGAGTCACTTTCAAAACGAAATGATGAAATAATTAGCATCGAAAGTGGGGTTTAAACATGATCATTATTCCCCTTACTACCCCCAGGAAAATGGATAAGTAGAGGCCTTGAACAAGTCTCTCCAGAACATTTTGCAGAAAATTGTCAGCAAGAGCAAATCAGACTGGCATATCATGCTTTATCCAACACTTTGGGCATACAGAACCTCAGTTAAGACTTCCACCATTTTTTCTCCTTTCCAGTTAGTGCATGGTGTGGAGTCGATCCTACCTATTGAATGCAAAATCCATTCTATTATATTGGCAGTTACACTCCTACCTAACACTTATGATCTCGAACAACGCCTCATACACGTAGAGAGTCTAGATGAGTAACGTCGAGATGCCTCCACGGCTATCTAAGTGAATAAATGACATGTCAAGGTCCAATATGATAAGTATATCTATCCTTGGGAGTATGTTTAGGTTGAATTTCTCCTTCTCCATGACCAAGCCAAAGAACCACTGGGGGCAGACAAGTTCAAACCCATGTGGCATGGTCCTTATATCATGCAACGTGTCTTATAAAAAGGAGCTTATGAATTAGGATATTATAAAGGGAATATGCTAGTTGATCCCAGGAATGGGGTATACTTGAAAATATATTACGCTTGAACCCCAATATTAGGCATAACTCTTTGTATACTAATGTATTTTAGTGTATATATCTTTTCCCCCTTTTTATCTTCAACTTGCTTATCGAGTTTTCCCTTGGTTGGTAGATGTCAACAAAGTCTTCAGTCTACTTAGGATTCATAGACAGGGCCACTTGTCATACACATAACTTGTATTTCGTTGCTTGGGTTGTTTAATCACCCGAGGGTCTACTTGTGTCTTCAGGTGTCGTTTGTATAAGGCCATCAACGAATAATGTGGCCAAATAGAGCTTCATTATAGAACTTTCACGCAATGCCATTTCACATGGTATTTGTTATTTAGAATTTCACCTGGAATCCTAGTTAAAAGTATGTCAGTTGAATGACAGTTACTGTGTGCGAGACCCTACTCTTCTCTAACGATTTAGACAAGTACGAATTTTGGAACGACATTTTGATTTTATTACTTATCATCACATACCTAGAAGTTCTAATTATGTATTTGATGCATATGCTATTTTTTTTTTTAGATTGGCATTTGTAACATAACTAAATAAAATAAAACACTTTCATCAGTGTACACATTGTAATATAAGTAAATTTGAAGACCAATGTTTTTATATATATTTAATATCTACAAAATATGGTGTTATAATACAAAATTGGGGCTCAAACCCTCAAAATACATATACGAACGATCAATAAAATAATCACAACATCTATGCTTGTGGCAGCAGATGTGTTTCATGATAACATACTATGGCATTTGCAAGACGTCGAAAGGCTCGTACCCAAGAATGGGGCACACTTACCACCTGATGTTGCATCGCCTCTGAAAAATCCTGTACCTGAACCATGGGAATCCTTTGCGTCAAACGATACATGTTTCCATGCATATTTTGAAGCACTCTATCAGCATCCCCTCCCTCTATATCATCCCCCAGTGCCTATTCTGGTGTCGTGGAAGTTTTCCTGGCCGTCACAGACTCACATTTGCGTTACATACATTTTTAGTTTAATACTTGACATCATCCAAATATTTTATTTTTCTTCTACAAAAATACAAAAAAATGAAATGTTCAAAAACTTTTGCATACTTATGTGGCATAGCACGCCCTGCCCCAGTAGGTTATGTGTGACCTCCCAGTCTTAGGATCTTTCTGAATTCTCTGAGCTGAAGAAACTCCTTTAGTTCCCTGCTGGAACGTCCAATGAATTCGATACACAGGTCCTTTCTCGAAAACCCCACCTACACAAACATGCAACAGGCATGATCTTTCACCTACTCATGGCCTCCAGACACTACTGCGACCTTTTTCTGAAAAAGGAAAATTTGGTTTTCATGATTTCGGGAACCTTGACATCAAGAGTCTTTGACTCTTCGATTCCCCGAACTCCAAAATCCCGAAATACCAAAATTCTGGTCTATGTGATTGTGTCCTTCGTGACCACGCGTCATTTTCGAGACTTCAGGGTTTCCAACACTGAAGTGTCTACTTCTTGTCCTTGGTGTTAGCTCCCAAAATGAACCCGTCCTTATGGTCGCATTTTGTGGTGGATAGCATGGCTATTGGTAGTTTTCTCAAATTAGTTTTGAGTTTTTCTAGCTGCAAAATTTAGGTTTTGATTTTTGTTTTAGAAATAAGATGACCCATAAATGTCTTCTCTTTAAAATTTTCATAAAACTCTTTCAACAACTAACATGTGTTTAAAAGATGAGTGTTATCTAGTGAAAGTGGCGATTTTCAATAGCTAAGGAGCATATCTCATAGGTATGTGTGCTGGTGAAAGTGATGTCTTTCAACAGTCGAGGAGCACTTCTCACAGGCCATTAGCAGACAAAAAACATTGGCTCTCCATCAACTGGGTTGTGTGATTCTTGCAAGAAAAGAGTATGATGAAGCCGAAAGGTTATTTGATGCAGCTATAAAGGAAGTCCCTCAACCAACAAAAAGCTCCTCATGATCAAATTTAAAATCATCATTCTCTCGCACGCGCCAAATGCTCATGCTTGTTCAAAAGGGCTGAGTTGTGATTTCATTTAAAGGCTATTCGCTTCAATTTTGCATGAAAAGGATGTGTGGAGGGTTTTTTTAATCCAACACAGCACCTGTTCGAATTATGCACCATCTGAATGATTCAACACCAAATGTCATCATTGATGTTTGTGTGTCATTGGGTGAAGTCGAGTCAATGTGCCAAACTACACTAGGAGATCAAGAAGTGGCAACAGTGGTAGTCTAAAAAAGATTTTATTACATGCCTGTGAAAATAAATATGAGCAATGAGAATGGAACCATGCATTGCAGAGAATGAAGCAAAACCTTGACAGTATACAATTGTGCCAACCATGAAATCAATGATCGTTCATCCTTTAAAATTGACATTCCAAGCAGATCCAAATCAGGTATATCTAAAGATGATCCAATAGAACATAAGGAACCAATCCGAGTTGGACATTATTGGGGTTCTAGGAGGGTTTGGTCAAAATCCAGCTCATAAGTCTACCCAAGCTCTGCCTGAGAACAATCAGCTTCTGATCAGTCAGTCTAATGGAGCTTTGCTCTAGTTGGGCGATTTTCCAACCAATCAATTTGATGAAGCTCAAGCCATGCCAGGTCAATATCCAATTGACCAGTCCATTGTCACTCATAGAGAGCTTCGGTGCGACTCTGGTTGTGATTGGAACAATGATCTTGTCACAAATTCAATCTTGCAGTGGTTATAACCAATCAAGTTGTGGATTGTATTGATTCCAAGGGATCCGTAGGGTAGATGAATGATTTTCAGCTTGGAAATTTTAGTTCACTAGTGTCTTCAGGTCACAGGGTTATTCCATCTCCGGGTTTATCTTGGTCGCATTGTATGAATATTAAGCTATTTTTGTCTCACATGGAAGAGCCTACAGGGTTGTTCGCTCATGATTGTAATAGTTCTGATAAGAGTTTGCTTTATCCGAGCTAAAGATGCAGCAGGGACATAGACTGTTGTCTCAGTTATCACTTTGAGAAAGTTATTGATCATCTATTGCATGAGTCAGAAGTTGATAATCTTATTCTCCTCCATGTTAGTAGTGTTTGAGATGGTAGCAATGATTTTATGGAGAACCTTGTATCGGGACAGAGTATCTCAACTTTCTAGAATTACAGGCATAAAAGCAGTAAATATATTGAATAATGATCCCATTGAAAGAACAGAGTAGGTCAAAGTGTTTTACCAAATGAGAAGGTGCTCTGTTATCTCATCTTCAAATGCTCACAATGGCTAGATATGGGAGATTCTCTGATGACCTAGATGAGAATATCTCAACTCTCTCCCCTGAGGTTAATAATTTGAAACAGGATTGAATGTTTATTCCCTCAAAAAGGTTTTTCTCAGAAACCAGCCTTGAAATTCTTTGATTTATGGTCGCACTGGGTGAATCAGAGGCCTTCTTGGTCAGATATGTGACAAGCAGGGTGTTCCATTTGAGTATGCAAATGGCAGATTGGAGAATCGTGCTCAGATTCAGATAGATATCCAGAATGTCAAGCCCACATATTTTTTCAATGTTGTAGGTGTGACTGACAGGCCTTATGTTGATTGGTGTGAATATCATAAGCTAGAGACTTTCGTACCAATGTAGTAGGAACTTTCAATCTGGCAGATGTCTGCAGGGATTACGAGCTTTTACTCATGAAATTTTCTATTGGATGTATATTCGAATATAATGATGCTCACCCAGAGGGAAATGGTATTGGATTCAAGGAGACAGGTGCCTTTACCATTTGTATGACAACAAATTCCAGAAGCTAATTAAACANGCTGGTGAAAGTGATGTCTTTCAACAGTCGAGGAGCACTTCTCACAGGCCATTAGCAGACAAAAAACATTGGCTCTCCATCAACTGGGTTGTGTGATTCTTGCAAGAAAAGAGTATGATGAAGCCGAAAGGTTATTTGATGCAGCTATAAAGGAAGTCCCTCAACCAACAAAAAGCTCCTCATGATCAAATTTAAAATCATCATTCTCTCGCACGCGCCAAATGCTCATGCTTGTTCAAAAGGGCTGAGTTGTGATTTCATTTAAAGGCTATTCGCTTCAATTTTGCATGAAAAGGATGTGTGGAGGGTTTTTTTAATCCAACACAGCACCTGTTCGAATTATGCACCATCTGAATGATTCAACACCAAATGTCATCATTGATGTTTGTGTGTCATTGGGTGAAGTCGAGTCAATGTGCCAAACTACACTAGGAGATCAAGAAGTGGCAACAATGGTAGTCTAAAAAAGATTTTATTACATGCCTGTGCAAAGAAATATGAGAAACGAGAATGGAACCATGCATTGCAGAGAATGAAGAAAAACCTTGACAGTATACAATTGTGCCAACCATGAAATCAATGATCGTTCATCCTTTAAAATTGACAGTCCAAGCAGATCCAAATCAGGTATATCTAAAGATGATCCAGTAGAACATAAGGAACCAATCCGAGTTGGACATTATTGGGGTTCTAGGAGGGTTTGGTCAAAATCCAGCTCATAAGTCTACCCAAGCTCTGCCTGAGAACAGTCAGCTTCTGATCAGTCAGTCTAATGGAGCTTTGCTCTAGTTGGGCGATTTTCCAACCAATCAATTTGATGAAGCTCAAGCCATGCCGGGTCAATATCCAATCGACCAGTCCATTGTCACTCATAGAGAGCTTCAGTGCGACTCTGGTTGTGATTGGAACAATGATCTTGTCACAAATTCAATCTTGTAGTGGTTATAACCAATCAAGTTGTGGATTGTATTGATTCCAAGGGATCCGTAGGGCAGATGAATGATTTTCAGCTTGGAAATTTTAGTTCACTGGTGTCTTCAGGTCACAGGGTTATTCCATCTCTGGGTTTATCTTGGTCGCATTGTATGAATATTAAGATATTTTTGTCTCGCATGGAAGAGCCTACAGGGTTGTTCGCTCATGATTGTAATAGTTTTGATAAGAGTTTGCTTTATCCGAGCTAAAGATGCAGCAGGGACATAGACTGTTGTCTCAGTTATCACTTTGAGAAAGTTATTGATCATCTATTGCATGAGTCAGAAGTTGATAATCTTATTCTCCTCCATGTTAGTAGTGTTTGAGATGGTAGCAATGATTTTATGGAGAACCTTGTATCGGGACAGAGTATCTCAACTTTCTAGAATTACAGGCATAAAAGCAGTAAATATATTGAATAATGATCCCATTGAAAGAACAGAGTAGGTCAAAGTGTTTTACCAAATGAGAAGGTGCTCTGTTATCTCATCTTCAAATGCTCACAATGGCTAGATATGGGAGATTCTCTGATGACCTAGATGAGAATATCTCAACTCTCTCCCCTGAGGTTAATAATTTGAAACAGGATTGAATGTTTATTCCCTCAAAAAGGTTTTTCTCAGAAACCAGCCTTGAAATTCTTTGATTTATGGTCGCACTGGGTGAATCAGAGGCCTTCTTGGTCAGATATGTGACAAGCAGGGTGTTCCATTTGAGTATGCAAATGGCAGATTGGAGAATCGTGCTCAGATTCAGATAGATATCCAGAATGTCAAGCCCACATATTTTTTCAATGTTGTAGGTGTGACTGACAGGCCTTATGTTGATTGGTGTGAATATCATAAGCTAGAGACTTTCGTACCAATGTAGTAGGAACTTTCAATCTGGCAGATGTCTGCAGGGATTACGAGCTTTTACTCATGAAATTTTCTATTGGATGTATATTCGAATATAATGATGCTCACCCAGAGGGAAATGGTATTGGATTCAAGGAGACAGGTGCCTTTACCATTTGTATGACAACAAATTCCAGAAGCTAATTAAACATAGCTGTCAGAAGCATCCATAGAGGACAAGTGGTGGAGGTTTCATCATCATTTCAGATTATAGGAGATTTTAACTAAAGTTGTTTTCAGCATTCGAGACACTTGACAAACTGTTTCAAATTGAATCAAATAACCTTAGCTTGTATGGCATTTGAAAGATTAGTTTTCTTAGTCCAAAATAGGATCTTGTATCCTATTCTTTTGTAAACACAATAGTCTAGATTTGATAGGTGTCTTGAGATCCATATTTTTAGGATCTAAAACTATTTTGTAAAGGGTATAAAGCCTAGGGAATTCAGTTGGAGAGGGGGTTGGGTTATGGATACWGTAATACTCTGYTGTAATCAGACATTTTATGCTAATACTAAATCACAAGTTCCTTTCCATTTTGATGTCAGTTTTCCACATTTCTTCTGTACTGTTATCTGTGTTGTCAAGCCTTGAATGACTGTCATCTCATTGTTTGGCTCATGACCTGATAATTAGTTTATTAGTTGTTTATTAGACCCTACGTTGTACTGGTTTATAAGCAATCTTTTCTTCACCCACTGAAAGTTAGATGCTGATTAATCAATCTTGGAGAGCACTATTTCATTTGATTACCATTTTGATGTCTAAATTCCATAGTTGAATTGAGTTATCCCATTGATCCATTCATTTCTTAATTTACCAAGAACCTTTGGTCTACAACCACAAAGGGTTTCTTGGATTGCTAACAAATTGGCGTCGTTGCCGGGGAACGGAGAGTGAAGGAAGATTCCCTGGCAGACGACATAGATCCAGCTTTGATGATAGACAAAGTCTGGACATTCACTTGGTTGTAATTTTCTATCTGGCGACTCCACGTTCAAAGACTCCACTGGGGAGGATCCTGTTGATAAAAGATGAAGAGGCTGAATTCAAGATCCAGGTATCAGTTCATTATTTTTCTTCATGAACTATTGTTTTTCCTCATCAGTTCTTTTATGCTTTTCCCTGCGCGTGTAAAGAGAATTATTTTCTGCTTCGTATATTCAGAAAATCATCATCCTTCTTGTATATATCCATCTTTAGAAGAGGAAATTCTGCAGCCCTGCATTGTAGATGTAGATTCGCTAACTTTACCTAAGCCCATTCACAAAGATTATCACTGTATTTCTTTTCCTTCAGAATCTGATCAGCCATGTGACCTTGAAAAGATAGAAATTATTTCAGACCCTATCCAAATCTCATCCCCTCTGGTCATAATTTCTGAACCTGATCAACAACTTATCATCTCTCATCATCAGCCCACATCTTTTCAAGATAAGATTCGTATGAAGATGCTAAAACCTTTACAACTACCGCTTCTTCTTCATCCTTATCCTGATGACGGTTATGAATATCTCCCTTGGTTTTCTGGAGAGAATCAAGCTTCAGCTGAGAGACACATGGAATCCTTTTTGGATTTTGTTGATCGCTNACAAGTGGTGGAGGTTTCATCATCATTTCAGATTATAGGAGATTTTAACTAAAGTTGTTTTCAGCATTCGAGACACTTGACAAACTGTTTCAAATTGAATCAAATAACCTTAGCTTGTATGGCATTTGAAAGATTAGTTTTCTTAGTCCAAAATAGGATCTTGTATCCTATTCTTTTGTAAACACAATAGTCTAGATTTGATAGGTGTCTTGAGATCCATATTTTTAGGATCTAAAACTATTTTGTAAAGGGTATAAAGCCTAGGGAATTCAGTTGGAGAGGGGGTTGGGTTATGGATACTGTAATACTCTGCTGTAATCAGACATTTTATGCTAATACTAAATCACAAGTTCCTTTCCATTTTGATGTCAGTTTTCCACATTTCTTCTGTACTGTTATCTGTGTTGTCAAGCCTTGAATGACTGTCATCTCATTGTTTGGCTCATGACCTGATAATTAATTTATTAGTTGTTTATTAGACCCTACGTTGTACTGGTTTATAAGAAATCTTTTCTTCACCCACTGAAAGTTAGTTGCTGATTAATCAATCTTGGAGAGCACTGTTTCATTTGATTACCATTTTGATGTCTAAATGCCATAGTTGAATTGAGTTATCCCATTGATCCATTCATTTCTTAATTTACCAAGAACCTTTGGTCTACAACCACAAAGGGTTTCTTGGATTGCTAACAAATTGGCATCGTTTCCGGGGAACGGAGAGTGAAGCAAGATTCCCTGGGAGACGACATAGATCCATCTTTGATGATAGACAAAGTCTGGACATTCACTTGGTTGTAATTTTCTATCTGGCGACTCCACGTTCAAAGACTCCACTGGGGAGGATCCTGTTGATAAAATATGAAGAGGCTGAATTCAAGATCCAGGTATCAGTTCATTATTTTGCTTCATGAACTGTTGTTTTTCCTCATCAGTTCTTTTCTACTTTTCCCTGTGCGTGTAAAGAGAATTATTTTCTTCTTCGTATATTCAGAAAATCATCATCCTTCTTGTATATATCCATCTTTAGAAGAGGAAATTCTGCAGCCCTGCATTGTAGATGTAGATTCGCTAACTTTACCTAAGCCCATTCACAAAGATTATCACTGTATTTCTTTTCCTTCAGAATCTGATCAGCCATGTGACCTTGAAAAGATAGAAATTATTTCAGACCCTATCCAAATCTCATCCCCTCTGGTCATAATTTCTGAACCTGATCAACAACTTATCATCTCTCATCATCAGCCCACATCTTTTCAAGATAAGATTCGTATGAAGATGCTAAAACCTTTACAACTACCGCTTCTTCTTCATCCTTATCCTGATGACGGTTATGAATATCTCCCTTGGTTTTCTGGAGAGAATCAAGCTTCAGCTGAGAGACACATGGAATCCTTTTTGGATTTTGTTGATCGCTTTCAGCTTGCTCATGAAGATGTGATCATGAGATTTTTTTCAAAGTCTCTGATCAAATATGCTGCTACATGGTTTAAAAGTCTGAGAGTTGATTCAATTGGCTCTTGGACCGAATTCTCTAATGTTTTACTGAAGTATTGGGGCAAGTACAAATCTTTAGATTCCTACCTTGCTGATTTCTATTCTTTGAAATGAGAGCAGGATGAAGCCCTACCTGTTTTTAATAGAAGGTTTTATGATGCCTATCATGGCATGTCTTTGGAGGTCAGGCCTACAGAGACATCTGCCATGATATATTATGTCATGGGTCTTCATTCAGATCTTGTCCTTCTTCTACTAGAAAAAAAGTCTTCATCCTTGACCCAGTTGTTTGAAGATGGTCAAGAAGTAGAACAGAACATTTGTGCTTCTCGAAGGATCCGAGGTCGAGATTTCTTTGAAAATCTACAAGCACATGAGCAAGTAGAATGTCATTATACCTCAGATTTTGAGCAGGAGAATATTGAGGTTGGAACAATTTTAGAATAGCAGCAAGTATTTGACCTCTTTTTAGATTCGGATCTGAATTTTCCAACAATTTCAGAGTACTCCAGAGATAGGTATGAATCTAAAGTTTATGATCAATTTGCAAATCAGAATGCATCTATGATAACCAATGATTGCATTGAAAACTACATGTTCCTAGTTGATCATAATCCTTGTCATTTAAACATTGCTCTATCATCATCCGTTGAGGAATGTTTTGAAGAAAGCAGTAAGTATGAAACAGATAAGGAACAACAGCTTGAAGGTGAGTTTATTTCATATTCAGATTTAGATTCTTTAGTATGTGCAGAGTATTCCAGAGACAGGTATGAATTTGAATTTCATGAGCAGTTTGCAAATCAGGAAGAACCTATGGTAACTGATAATTATATAGGCAACTATATGTTTTCGGTGGATCTAAATTCATATGTTGTAAAACCTGTTCTATCATCATATTTTGTACATTTGTCTGAAGAGGAAGATACAATCATCGATGATCAATCACTGATCTCAAAAGNCCCATTCACAAAGATTATCACTGTATTTCTTTTCCTTTAGAATCTGATCAGCCATGTGACCTTGAAAAGATAGAAATTATTTCAGACCCTGTCCAAATCTCATCCCCTCTGGTCATAATTTCTGAACCTGATCAACAACTTATCATCTCTCATGATCAGCCCACATCTTTTCAAGATAAGATTCGTATGAAGATGTTCAAACCTTTACAACTACCCCTTCTTCTTCATCCTTATCCTGATGACGGTTATGAATATCTCCCTTGGTTTTCTGGAGAGAATCAAGCTTCAGCTGAGAGACACATGGAATCCTTTTTGGATTTTGTTGATCGCTTTCAGCTTGCTCATGAAGATGTGATCATGAGATTTTTTTCAAAGTCTCTGATCAAATATGCTGCTACATGGTTTAAAAGTCTGAGAGTTGATTCAATTGGCTCTTGGACCGAATTCTCTAATGTTTTACTGAAGTATTGGGGCAAGTACAAATCTTTAGATTCCTACCTTGCTGATTTCTATTCTTTGAAATGAGAGCAGAATGAAGCCCTACCTGTTTTTAATAGAAGGTTTTATCATGCCTATCATGACATGTCTTTGGAGGTCAGGCCTATAGAGACATCTTCCATGATATATTATGTCATGGGTCTTCATTCAGATCTTGTCCTTCTTCTACTAGAACAAAAGTCTTCATCCCTGACCCAGTTGTTTGAAGATGCTCAAGAAGTAGAACAGAACATTTGTGCTTCTCGAAGGATCCGAGGTCGAGATTTCTTTGAAAATATACAAGCACGTGAGCAAGTAGAATGTCATTATACCTCAGATTTTGAGCAGGAGAATATTGAGGTTGGAACAATTTTAGAATAGCAGCAAGTATTTGACCTCTTTTTAGATTCGGATATGAATTTTCCAACAATTTCAGAGTACTCCAGAGACAGGTATGAATCTAAAGTTTATGATCAATTTGCAAATCAGAATGCATCTATGATAACCAATGATTGCATTGAAAACTACATGTTCCTAGTTTATCATAATCCTTGTCATTTAAACATTGCTCTATCATCATCCGCTGAGGAATGTTTTGAAGAAAGCAGTAAGTATGAAACAAATAAGGAACAACAGCTTGAAGGTGAGTTTATTTCATATTCAGATTCAGATTCTTTAGTATGTGCAGAGTATTCCAGAGACAGGTATGAATTTGAATTTCATGAGCAGTTTGCAAATCAGGAAGAACCTATGGTAACTGATAATTATATAGGCAACTACATGTTTTCGGTGGATCTAAATTCATATGTTGTAAAACCTGTTCTATCATCATATTTTGTACATTTGTCTGAAGAGGAAGATACAATCATCGATGATCAATCACTGATCTCAAAAGGACAAGAAGAAGATCAATCCTCTTATAGAGAAACAATCATGGCTGAGATAGAGGTTACCATGGACATGCATCTGTTTCCCGACGAGCAACATGTTTCTTATTTTCTTTCCAAGGATCCAGTAGCAGTTTCCATGGATCTATAATTCTCAAAGAACCTGAAAATTTTAGATTTCTTTAGCTTGCCATTGTTTCTGGGTATGTATGATTTCCTGAAAATCTCCTTGTCACTGTGGTTGCATGTTCAACAATATTTTCTAATCAGTAATAAATACAAGATTTCTTCAGTGTTCAAATTGCTTGGATGGCTACTATGGAAATCAACATTCACTTAGCAAATGGCAGAGCTGGTTAGTGTAGGAGTAGGAAATAAGCTCGCTTCCCGAGCATTTCCAGATTGCAGCAGAATAGTAGTTAACATTGGTTGAATAAAGGCAGGTTTTGAAGGTATTCAAGGAACAGTTGCACAGGCCAGATGAATCCAATGCCCAATGCCAAAGGCAGCCAGATGACTCCAATGCCCAATGCCAAAGGCGGCCAGATGAATCCATGCCCAATGCTAAAGGCTATTGAGTCTAGCTAGGTTCTTGGTCACCTCACAGGGAGATGCCCATCCCAGTTGGAGCCAAATGTTAGCTCCCAAAATGAACCCGTCCTTATGGTCGCATTTTGTGGTGGATAGCATGGATATTAGTAGTTTTCTCAAATTAGTTTTGAGTTTTTCTAGCTGCAAAATTTAGGTTTTGATTTTTGTTTTAGAAATAAGATGACCCATAAAGGTCTTCTCTTTAAAATTTTCATAAAATGCTTTCAACAGCTAACGTGTGTTTAAAAGATGAGTGTTAGCTCGTGAAAGTGGTGACTTTCAACAACTAAGGAGCATATCTCATAGGTCTGTGCGCTGGTGAAAGTGATGACTTTCAACAGTCGAGGAGCACTTCTCAAGGGCCATTAGCAGACAAAAAACATTGGCTCTCCATCAACTAGGTTGTGTGATGCTTGCAAGAAAAGAGTATGATGAAGCTGAAAGGTTATTTGATGCAGTTGTAAAGGAAGGCCCTCAACCACCAAAAATCTCCTCATGATCAAATTTAAAATCATCATTCTCTCGCACGCGCCAAATGTTCAAGCTTTTTCAAAAGGGCTGAGTTGTGATTTCATTTAAAGGCTATTCACTTCAATTCTGCATGGAAAGGATGCGTGGAGGGTTTGGTTAATCCAGCGCAGCACTTGTTCGAATTATGCACCATATGAAATATTCAAAACCAAATGTCATCATTGATGTTTGTGTGTCATTGGGTGAAGTCGATTCAATGTGCCAAACTACACTGGGAGATCAAGAAGCGGCAACAGTGGTAGTCTGAAACATATTTTATTGCATGCCTGTGCAAAGCAATATGAGCAACGAGAATGGAACCATGCATTGAAGAGAATGAAGCAAAACCTTGACAGTATACAAGGGTGCCAACCATGAAATCAATGATCATTCTTCCCTTAAACTTGACAGTCCAAGCAGATCCAAATCAGGTATATCTGAAGATGATCCAGCAGAACATAAGGAACCAATCCGAGTTGGAAATTATTGGGGTTCTAGGAGGGTTTGGTCAAAATCCATCTCATAAGTCCGCCCGAGCTCTACCTGAGAACGGTCAGCTTTTGATCAGTCAGTCTAATGGAGCTTTGCTCCAGTTGGGAGATTTTCCAACCAATCAATTTGATGAAGCTCAAGCCATGCCAGGTCAATATCCAATCGACCAGTCCATTGTCACTCATACAGAGCTCCGGTGTGACTCTGGTTGTGATTGGAACAATGATCTTGTCACAAATTCAATCTTCCAGTGGTTATAACCAATCAAGTTGTGGATTGCATTAATTCTAAGGGATCTATAGGGAAGATGAATGATTTTCAGCTTGGAAATTTTAGTTCACTGGTGTCTTCAGGTCGCAGGGTTATTCCAGCTCTGGGTTTATCTTGGTCGCATTGTATGAATATTAAGCTCTTTTTGTCTCGCATGGAAGAGCCTACAAGTTTTTTCGCCCATGATTGTAATAGTTCTGATAAGAGTTTGCTTTATCTGAGCTAAAGATGCAGCAGGGACATAGATTGTTGTCTCAGTTATCACTTTGAGAAAGTTATTGATCAGTTATTGCATGAGTTAGAAGTTGATAATCTTCTTCTCCTCCATGTTAGTAGTGTTTGAGATGGTAGCAATGATTTTATGGAGAACCTTGTATCGGGACATAGTATCTCAACTTTCTAGAATTACAGGCATAAAAGCAGTAAATATATTGAACAGTGATCCCATTGAAAGAACAAAGAAGGTCAAAGTGTTTTACCAAATGAGCAAGTGCTCTGCTATCTCATATTTGAATGCTCACAATGGCTGGAGATGGGATATTCTATGATGACCTAGATGAGAATAGCTCATCTCACTCTCCTGAGGTTAATAATTTGAAACAAGACCGAATGTTTATTCCCTCAAAAAGGTTTTTCTCAGAAACCAGCCTTGAAATTCTTTGATTTATGGTTGCACTGGGTGAATCAGAGGCCTTCTTGGTCAGATATGTGAGAAGCAGTGTGTTCTATTTGAGTATGAAAATGGCAGATTGGAGAATCGCGCTCAGATTCAGATAGATATCCAGAATGTAAAGCCCACATATATTTTCATTGTTGTAGGTGTGACTGGCAGGCCTTATGTTGATTGGTGTGAATATCGCAAGCCAGAGACTTTCGTACCAATGTAGTAGGAACTTTGAATCTGGCAGATGTCTGCAGGGATTGTGAGATTTTACTCATGAAATTTGCTACTGAATGTATATTTGAATATAATGATTCTCACCCAGAGGGAAATGGTATTGGATTCAAGGAGACATGTGCCTTTACCTTTTGTATGACAACAAATTCCAGAAGCTAATTAAACACAGTTGTCAGAAGCATCCATAGAGGACAAGTGGTGGAGGTTTCATCATCATTTCAGATTATAGGAGATTTTAACTAAAGTTGTTTTCAGCATTCGAGACACTTGACAAACTGTTTCAAATTGAATCAAATAACCTTAGCTCGTATGGCATTTGAAATATTAGTTTTCTTAGTCCAAAATAGGATCTTGTATCCTATTCTTTTGTAAACACAATAGTCTAGATTTGATAGGTGTCTTGAGATCCATCTTTTTAGGATCTAAAACTGTTTTGTAAAGGCTATAAAGCCTAGGGAATTCAGTCGGAGAGGGGGTTTGGTTCTGGATACAGTATTACTCTGTTGTAATCAAACAATTTATGCTAATACTAAATCACAGGTTCCTTTCCATTTTGATGTCAGTTTTCCACATTTCTTATGTACTGTTATCTGTGTTGTTAAGCCTTGAATGACTGTCATCTCATTGTTTGGATCATGACCTTATAATTAGTTTCTTAGTTTTTTATTATACCCTACATTGTACTGGTTTATAAGCAATCTTTTCTTCAGCCACTGAAATTTATTTGCTGATTAATCAATATTGGAGATCACTGTTTCATTTGATTACCATTTTGATGTCTAAATGCCATAGTTGAATTGAGTTATCCTATTGATCCATTCATTTCTTAAGTTACCAAGAACCTTTGGTCTACAGCCACAAAGGGTTTCTTGGAGTGATAACACTTAGGATCGCAGAAAAGTTGAATCCTGAATCTCTGAAATGTGTGACCGCAGTCCCACTACAAATGCACGTTTTGTTTCGTGACTTCGGGGTTTCCAACACTTTGTGCCCCATTCCTTGTTCCTGGGATGGACGAAATGTCAAAATAGGCCTTTCGGTCCTCTCTTGACATACGAGGGTTAAACCTCGTGCAACTTATCCTGGATCCGATGGCTATCAGTCCACTGCGCTAGATCTGACGACCTAGATCTGTTCTCTTCCTCTGTGCTTTCTTGTTCCCATGGACATAGATTCAATGGTCTAGATATTCTCCTCTCATCACCAATCCAATCTTAGTTGTAGCTCCCTCCTGAGCTTATGCTTCTTCCTTCTCCTTAGAATATTTATGAAGTATCAAAGGTCTCGACCTTTTCTTCCTTTGCAGACCTTGTGAATCTGGTCTGGCCCGTGTTCTTAGGACATTGTCCCTCCTGAGCTTTCCAAACTCTTACCCACCAAAGGGTGTCTCGGCCTCTGCAATTACTTGCAGATATGGCTCTGTGCACAAAGGCTCTTTTCCTCCTAAGCTTGTTCCTCTCTGAAGCCTTGAAAGGTTTCTCGACTTCTACACTCTCTGCAAAGTCTCTGTACACACATGTGCTATCTGTCCCGAGCTTCGGGACTTTCAATAAGTCCTCTCTCACTCCCACTCTTGCTATTTGACGAGCCTTCAGACGACTGTCCATTTGTCAACACATTACTTAGGTGTTGGCCTGGTACACTCCTTGCACAGGTCTTTATCCTCTTTGAGCTGCAACTGCTCAGGCCTCTAATGTCTTTGTCCCTTTCTCTCCTTGAAGGGATATAAGTGCCTTCTTGGCAAATTATGCTCAATCACTCCTTGTTGATCCTGCTGGGTGTTCAATAACCCTGTGAAGGTCTTTTTCTGGACACTTCTTTCCTCTCTGAACTCAAACAAGAGTTCCTCTGTGCACTCTTACACCCACTCAATGCCCTCTTGGAAGAGTTCTCTAGAGTCCTTAGTGACTCTGTCTTCTCACTGAACTCAATAAAGAGTTCTCCTATGCACTCTATGAACATTCTCAATGCCCTCCTGACAGAGCTTCCACAGAATCTCGCAGTGATCCTATCTGTCCTGTGTTCTCCTCTACACAGTCTCACCTCCAAGGTGTTCATCAATATTGAGGCTTCCTCCCTGAGTCTAAGACTTCCTCTGGTGTGCCCTCCTGGCATGTCTCTGTCTGAAATTCTGCAGAATTCAGAAGTGCACTCCTTGCACTGGCTTTCGGAACCCATAGTGTTCTGTCATGCACTATTGCATGAAGCCTCAAAGAACCTAGACCTAAAATCAAAGAACTCACAAATAGGAAAATTTATTTGTCCCTGCAAATGCACATCTACAGCATAACATAACACATATATGGACATTCATTCATAAACATAGACTCATTGCAGGAAAACTGCTTTTGTTTATATTAACTCAGGAATGCCTCTTTACAATGTGTCTGAGCGTAGACTGTAATAGAGTCTCAACTCTCCTTCTCTTCCTTTCTAAAAACTAACTACTAGATACAATGAAGATCTTTTTACAAAGAGGGGATCCTCGAGCTCTCCCCTCCAAGCTACCTACTATATTCAATTGCATTCAATTTACGATGAATGGTTGTCTAGTCCAGATTGGATCTAGATCTCAACCTTACAACTTATTTAAGGACACTTCTATATAAAGCCTTCTCAAAGGCATGAATTTGGNGGCAGATTGGAGAATCGCGCTCAGATTCAGATAGATATCCAGAATGTAAAGCCCACATATATTTTCATTGTTGTAGGTGTGACTGGCAGGCCTTATGTTGATTGGTGTGAATATCACAAGCCAGAGACTTTCATACCAATGTAGTAGGAACTTTGAATCTGGCAAATGTCTGTAGGGATTGTGAGATTTTACTCATGAAATTTGCTACTGGATGTATATTTGAATATAATGATTCTCACCCAGAGGGAAATGGTATTGGATTCAAGGATACATGTGCCTTTACCATTTGTATGACAACAAATTCCAGAAGCTAATTAAACACAGCTGTCAGAAGCATCCATAGAGGACAAGTGGTGGAGGTTTCATCATCATTTCAGATTATAGGAGATTTTAACTAAAGTTGTTTTCAGCATTCGAGACACTTGACAAACTGTTTCAAATTGAATCAAATAACCTTAGCTCGTATGGCATTTGAAATATTAGTTTTCTTAGTCCAAAATAGGATCTTGTATCCTATTCTTTTGTAAACACAATAGTCTAGATTTGATAGGTGTCTTGAGATCCATCTTTTTAGGATCTAAAACTGTTTTGTAAAGGCTATAAAGCCTAGGGAATTCAGTCAGAGAGGGGGTTTGGTTCTGGATAAAGTATTACTCTGTTGTAATCAAACAATTTATGCTAATACTAAATCACAGGTTCCTTTCCATTTTGATGTCAGTTTTCCACATTTCTTCTGTACTGTTATCTGTGTTGTTAAGCCTTGAATGACTGTCAGCTCATTGTTTGGCTCATGACCTTATAATTAGTTTCTTAGTTTTTTATTATACCCTACATTGTATTGGTTTATAAGCAATCTTTTCTTCAGCCACTGAAAGTTATTTGCTGATTAATCAATCTTGGAGATCACTGTTTCATTTGATTACCATTTTGATGTCTAAATGCCATAGTTGAATTGAGTTATCCCATTGATCCATTCATTTCTTAAGTTACCAAGAAACTTTTGTCTACAGCCACAAAGGGTTTCTTGGAGTGATAACACTTAGGATCACAGAAAAGTTGAATCCTGAATCTCTGAAATGTGTGACCGCAGCCCCACTACAAATGCACATTTTGTTTCGTGACTTCGGGGTTTCCAACACTTTGTGCCCCATTCCTTGTTCCTGGGATGGACGAAATGTCAAAATAGGCCTTTTGGTCCTCTCTTTACATACGAGGGTTAAACCTCGTGCAACTTATCCTGGATCCGATGGCTATCAGTCCACTGCGCTAGATCTGACGACCTAGATCTGTTCTCTTCCTCTGTGCTTTCTTGTTCCCATGGACATAGATTCAATGGTCTAGATATTCTCCTCTCATCACCAATCCAATCTTAGTTGTAGCTCCCTCCTGAGCTTATGCTTCTTCCTTCTCCTTAGAATATTTATGAAGTATCAAAGGTCTCGACCTTTTCTTCCTTTGCAGACCTTGTGAATCTGGTCTGGCCCGTGTTCTTAGGACATTGTCCCTCCTGAGCTTTCCAAACTCTTACCCACCAAAGGGTGTCTCGGCCTCTGCAATTACTTGCAGATATGGCTCTGTGCACAAAGGCTCTTTTCCTCCTAAGCTTGTTCCTCTCTGAAGCCTTGAAAGGTTTCTCGACTTCTACACTCTCTGCAAAGTCTCTGTACACACATGTGCTATCTGTCCCGAGCTTCGGGACTTTCAATAAGTCCTCTCTCACTCCCACTCTTGCTATTTGACGAGCCTTCAGACGACTGTCCATTTGTCAACACATTACTTAGGTGTTGGCCTGGTACACTCCTTGCACAGGTCTTTATCCTCTTTGAGCTGCAACTGCTCAGGCCTCTAATGTCTTTGTCCCTTTCTCTCCTTGAAGGGATATAAGTGCCTTCTTGGCAAATTATGCTCAATCACTCCTTGTTGATCCTGCTGGGTGTTCAATAACCCTGTGAAGGTCTTTTTCTGGACACTTCTTTCCTCTCTGAACTCAAACAAGAGTTCCTCTGTGCACTCTTACACCCACTCAATGCCCTCTTGGAAGAGTTCTCTAGAGTCCTTAGTGACTCTGTCTTCTCACTGAACTCAATAAAGAGTTCTCCTATGCACTCTATGAACATTCTCAATGCCCTCCTGACAGAGCTTCCACAGAATCTCGCAGTGATCCTATCTGTCCTGTGTTCTCCTCTACACAGTCTCACCTCCAAGGTGTTCATCAATATTGAGGCTTCCTCCCTGAGTCTAAGACTTCCTCTGGTGTGCCCTCCTGGCATGTCTCTGTCTGAAATTCTGCAGAATTCAGAAGTGCACTCCTTGCACTGGCTTTCGGAACCCATAGTGTTCTGTCATGCACTATTGCATGAAGCCTCAAAGAACCTAGACCTAAAATCAAAGAACTCACAAATAGGAAAATTTATTTGTCCCTGCAAATGCACATCTACAGCATAACATAACACATATATGGACATTCATTCATAAACATAGACTCATTGCAGGAAAACTGCTTTTGTTTATATTAACTCAGGAATGCCTCTTTACAATGTGTCTGAGCGTAGACTGTAATAGAGTCTCAACTCTCCTTCTCTTCCTTTCTAAAAACTAACTACTAGATACAATGAAGATCTTTTTACAAAGAGGGGATCCTCGAGCTCTCCCCTCCAAGCTACCTACTATATTCAATTGCATTCAATTTACGATGAATGGTTGTCTAGTCCAGATTGGATCTAGATCTCAACCTTACAACTTATTTAAGGACACTTCTATATAAAGCCTTCTCAAAGGCATGAATTTGGCTCTACTATCCTTACATTCATTTAATACATTAAATCAAATTCAAAATTTGAAACAAGAGGGTTGCGCCTCTCTCTCTCCATTGAATGCACTCTTGATGAGTTGGATGGCACGTAGCTGGGCTTGGAGTGATGCTCCTGCATCACTATGTCTCCATAGGCGGAACCTGGTGGTAAAGACATATCTAGATCTCCTTTGAAGTCAATTCCTACATAAGGTTAGTCCTCCATATCCATCACCTACCGAATCCACCAGAAGAAAAACCCATTATTGTAAGGTGTTGATACCCTACCACCCCCCTTCCACCTCATCACATCGGTCCATTGTGCCATGGTTGGATCGTGAGGTCCATGCAGAACAATATCGACTCTAGGGCCCAAGCCTAGAACCCTCTCAAATAAAAAACTACATAAGATAGACGTGAAACCAAAGTTCCTCTTTATACCTAGTTTACAGTCTATTAGATGGCTCTTCATGTTGGCCAACAATGAGGTGAACCAGTCGTAAACCATGGGTCGCAAGAAATCCACTTAATAGAACATAAGTGGCTTTGATTCCTAATGCAAAGAGGTTGACCCTGTGATCCATGTCAACACTAGGACAACAATCTTGAGACTTAGATTGTTGATCACTCTGATTGGGAGTTGGCTCCCTACCTTCTAGGTCCCTACAATGGACTGAGTGGCTATGTCGTCCTTTATGTTCATGCCACTCCCATATCCCCAGGCTTTGAGGTTTACCAACTCATCTGAATGTTACAATCATGTCAAAAAGTATATGTCGTCAACTTCAATCCTCAATGGTTTCCCATCAAGGTTGAAGGTCTTTCTATCTGGATCCTAGTAGTTCACTAACATCTAGAGTAGTCTCAATTGATCCCTCATACCTATGAGAGCCCAAAAATTATACATCCCACATATTTTTAATGGCATATGGGCCCCTGGATATCTCTCCATTACAACATCCACCTCTTCATTCTCTCTTTCTCTCCACTCTAGCACCATCCTGGAAGATTAAAATCATTTTCTGAGTCAATAACATTTTAAAAAACATATCCATGAACTTGTACAGGAGTTATAGATTACAAAGTCGCGTATAGGGATTCTTATACACTGGATGTTTTGAAAAAAGTCATGTATAAGGCTGCGTATATGCGGCCTGATGATCTATATCCTGCGTATACCCCAGTTTCTAAGTTGCGCCTTGAAATACTCAAAGAAGGAGACATAATTGCAAATATTAATCCACTAGAAATAAAGAGATGAGAAATATGAATTACCTACTCTAGATGGTTGTTGATTCCATAAATCGTGTCTCCCTTAATCAACAATTGAAATTCGGGGGCAATTTGGTCCAAAATGCACTATTTGGGTAAAAAATACAAATGGTATAGTAAAAATTGGTTATTCACTATTTATAGAAAAAGTTTACCCATTTTGTATAGTGTTTACTAATATCTTGGCCTAGTGGAATAATACGGTAGTGAATGGAGTTGGTTTTGGTGGTTTTATCCATGGATTCTTGCGGTTTGTAATGCCATGTCACCCATTTGTAACTTTGGACGGGTATTTTCACCAACCAGCATATAAGATAGGTCATCAATCCATTGTGAACATTTTCTTCATCCTATGAATGAGACCTAGAGTCATACAAGTACCTAGAGACTTGCAGTCATTAGTGGCAGGTTCTTCCACCATTGATAGTTGGGAATACATAAATGTCTCCTGATCGATGGATTCTTCAAGTGTTCGATCTCAATACCTTTATTCACACTTGTAAGATTGTACTCGATGCCTTTATACCTACTTTCATTATCGGTAGGTTGTCTCATGTTTGTTAATGATATACCTTAATGAATGGTAATCAAACGAAGTCTCATTGTGTTCTACCTCAAATACTTTATTCACACAATGTAGACTTGCACCTTTGGCAGATCGTGTAGAGGACTTGAAAACATCAATTCATAGTCACATCTTTCCTGAGTTGTTACTATCTTTCATTGGACCAGTACCTATGTGACTTCAATGATCATGGGAGATCAGATTGTACTCCATTGTATACAAATATCTTCAGATTTATTTTGAGACTTGTTTTACTGGGCCTTGTTCGTGATTATGACAACCTATGACATGTATCCACCTTTTTATTGCCAATTCATGGCCATGAACTACTGTTAGGTATATTTTCACATGGATCTGCAATGTAATTCAAATTCAAAGCCATGTGCGCAAACTCAGTAGAGATTGTATTATTCTCATGAGAAACTAGTGCNACATACGAGGGTTAAACCTCGTGCAACTTATCCTGGATCCGATGGCTATCAGTCCACTGCGCTAGATCTGACGACCTAGATCTGTTCTCTTCCTCTGTGCTTTCTTGTTCCCATGGACATAGATTCAATGGTCTAGATATTCTCCTCTCATCACCAATCCAATCTTAGTTGTAGCTCCCTCCTGAGCTTATGCTTCTTCCTTCTCCTTAGAATATTTATGAAGTATCAAAGGTCTCGACCTTTTCTTCCTTTGCAGACCTTGTGAATCTGGTCTGGCCCGTGTTCTTAGGACATTGTCCCTCCTGAGCTTTCCAAACTCTTACCCACCAAAGGGTGTCTCGGCCTCTGCAATTACTTGCAGATATGGCTCTGTGCACAAAGGCTCTTTTCCTCCTAAGCTTGTTCCTCTCTGAAGCCTTGAAAGGTTTCTCGACTTCTACACTCTCTGCAAAGTCTCTGTACACACATGTGCTATCTGTCCCGAGCTTCGGGACTTTCAATAAGTCCTCTCTCACTCCCACTCTTGCTATTTGACGAGCCTTCAGACGACTGTCCATTTGTCAACACATTACTTAGGTGTTGGCCTGGTACACTCCTTGCACAGGTCTTTATCCTCTTTGAGCTGCAACTGCTCAGGCCTCTAATGTCTTTGTCCCTTTCTCTCCTTGAAGGGATATAAGTGCCTTCTTGGCAAATTATGCTCAATCACTCCTTGTTGATCCTGCTGGGTGTTCAATAACCCTGTGAAGGTCTTTTTCTGGACACTTCTTTCCTCTCTGAACTCAAACAAGAGTTCCTCTGTGCACTCTTACACCCACTCAATGCCCTCTTGGAAGAGTTCTCTAGAGTCCTTAGTGACTCTGTCTTCTCACTGAACTCAATAAAGAGTTCTCCTATGCACTCTATGAACATTCTCAATGCCCTCCTGACAGAGCTTCCACAGAATCTCGCAGTGATCCTATCTGTCCTGTGTTCTCCTCTACACAGTCTCACCTCCAAGGTGTTCATCAATATTGAGGCTTCCTCCCTGAGTCTAAGACTTCCTCTGGTGTGCCCTCCTGGCATGTCTCTGTCTGAAATTCTGCAGAATTCAGAAGTGCACTCCTTGCACTGGCTTTCGGAACCCATAGTGTTCTGTCATGCACTATTGCATGAAGCCTCAAAGAACCTAGACCTAAAATCAAAGAACTCACAAATAGGAAAATTTATTTGTCCCTGCAAATGCACATCTACAGCATAACATAACACATATATGGACATTCATTCATAAACATAGACTCATTGCAGGAAAACTGCTTTTGTTTATATTAACTCAGGAATGCCTCTTTACAATGTGTCTGAGCGTAGACTGTAATAGAGTCTCAACTCTCCTTCTCTTCCTTTCTAAAAACTAACTACTAGATACAATGAAGATCTTTTTACAAAGAGGGGATCCTCGAGCTCTCCCCTCCAAGCTACCTACTATATTCAATTGCATTCAATTTACGATGAATGGTTGTCTAGTCCAGATTGGATCTAGATCTCAACCTTACAACTTATTTAAGGACACTTCTATATAAAGCCTTCTCAAAGGCATGAATTTGGATCTACTATCCTTACATTCATTTAATACATTAAATCAAATTCAAAATTTGAAACGAGAGGGTTGCGCCTCTCTCTCTCCATTGAATGCACTCTTGATGAGTTGGATGGCACGTAGCTGGGCTTAGAGTGATGCTCCTGCATCACTATGTCTCCATAGGCGGAACCTGGTGGTAAAGACATATCTAGATATCCTTTGAAGTCAATTCCTACATAAGGTTAGTCCTCCATATCCATCACCTACTGAATCCACCAGAAGAAAAACCCATTATTGTAAGGGGTTGATACCCTACCACCCCCCTTCCACCTCATCACATCGGTCCATTGTGCCATGGTTGGATCGTGAGGTCCATGCAGAACAATATCGATTCTAGGGCCCAAGCCTAGAATCCTCTCAAATAAAAAACTACATAAGATAGACGCGAAACCAAAGTTCCTCTTTCTACCTAGTTTACAGTCTATTAGATGGCTCTTCATGTTGGCCAACAATGAGGTGAACCAGTCGTAAACCATGGGTCGCAAGAAATCCACTTAATAGAACATAAGTGGCCTTGATTCCTAATGCAAAGAGGTTGACCCTGTGATCCATGTCAACACTAGGACAACAATCTTGAGACTTAGATTGTTGATCACTCTGATTGGGAGTTGGCTCCCTACCTTCTCGGTCCCTACAATGGAATGAGTGGCTATGTCATCCTTTATGTTCATGCCACTCCCATATCCCCAGGCTTTGAGGTTTACCAACTCATCCGAATGTTACAATCATGTCAAAAAGTATATGTCGTCAACTTCAATCCTCAATGGTTTCCCATCAAGGTTGAAGGTCTTTCTATCTGGATCCTAGTAGTTCACTAACATCTAGAGTAGTCTCAATTGATCCCTCATACCTATGAGAGCCCAAAAATTATACATCCCACATATTTTTAATGGCATATGGGCCCCTGGATATCTCTCCATTACAACATCCACCTCTTCATTCTCTCTTTCTCTCCACTCTAGCACCATCCTGGAAGATTAAAATCATTTTCTGAGTCAATAACATTTTAAAAAACATATCCATGAACTTGTACAGGAGTTATAGATTACAAAGTCGCGTATAGGGATTCTTATACACTGGATGTTTTGAAAAAAGTCATGTATAAGGCTGCGTATATGCGGCCTGATGATCTATATCCTGCGTATACCCCAGTTTCTAAGTTGCGCCTTGAAATACTCAAAGAAGGAGACATAATTGCAAATATTAATCCACTAGAAATAAAGAGATGAGAAATATGAATTACCTACTCTAGATGGTTGTTGATTCCATAAATCGTGTCTCCCTTAATCAACAATTGAAATTCGGGGGCAATTTGGTCCAAAATGCACTATTTGGGTAAAAAATACAAATGGTATAGTAAAAATTGGTTATTCACTATTTATAGAAAAAGTTTACCCATTTTGTATAGTGTTTACTAATATCTTGGCCTAGTGGAATAATACGGTAGTGAATGGAGTTGGTTTTGGTGGTTTTATCCATGGATTCTTGCGGTTTGTAATGCCATGTCACCCATTTGTAACTTTGGACGGGTATTTTCACCAACCAGCATATAAGATAGGTCATCAATCCATTGTGAACATTTTCTTCATCCTATGAATGAGACCTAGAGTCATACAAGTACCTAGAGACTTGCAGTCATTAGTGGCAGGTTCTTCCACCATTGATAGTTGGGAATACATAAATGTCTCCTGATCGATGGATTCTTCAAGTGTTCGATCTCAATACCTTTATTCACACTTGTAAGATTGTACTCGATGCCTTTATACCTACTTTCATTATCGGTAGGTTGTCTCATGTTTGTTAATGATATACCTTAATGAATGGTAATCAAACGAAGTCTCATTGTGTTCTACCTCAAATACTTTATTCACACAATGTAGACTTGCACCTTTGGCAGATCGTGTAGAGGACTTGAAAACATCAATTCATAGTCACATCTTTCCTGAGTTGTTACTATCTTTCATTGGACCAGTACCTATGTGACTTCAATGATCATGGGAGATCAGATTGTACTCCATTGTATACAAATATCTTCAGATTTATTTTGAGACTTGTTTTACTGGGCCTTGTTCGTGATTATGACAACCTATGACATGTATCCACCTTTTTATTGCCAATTCATGGCCATGAACTACTGTTAGGTATATTTTCACATGGATCTGCAATGTAATTCAAATTCAAAGCCATGTGCGCAAACTCAGTAGAGATTGTATTATTCTCATGAGAAACTAGTGCATCTAGATGGGTCTCCATTACTCCACTTCTTGGTATTATAATGTATTTCGGTAATCACAGATACTCCTCTAACCTCACAAATTAGGGGGCATATGTTATAGCAATACTTTCCTCACCTTATGTGAACTTTCTTAGAAGGCCTTTTCCATTTCCCTATGTAGACTTGAAGTCCCTTTTTGCAGTTCCCAGAGCTAAAAATAATAGTTTTCCACAAATACGCACCCTAACTATTATACAACATGTGTATAAGCAGGTTGCACCATTATAGCCCACATACATCGTGTTTTTTTCCCAAAATTAAAAAATGGTGTCAGGTTTCCATGTCACATCATGAGATCCGTGATCCTTGACCTTCCATATACTGGAAACGTTCCAACTCGGCCCTTCAGTTCCATTTTAAGGCTATAAATGTGCCATATACAAGATGTGGAAAAGAGGAGAAGAATTCAACTTTGAGAGAAATGTTACTCTGGAGAAATTATTCACTTCATATTGAGTCTGCATCCCTTTATCCTTTTAAGTCTTAATACATTGTTCAATCCCCAAGCTCTTCCCTACTTGATGGAGAACCTCATTATCTCTCTTATATGGGCTTTCCTTTGGTGAGGGATTGAAGTGGAGGAGGCCCAGCTGGAAGGGAATTACTTTCTCGATTTCGAACCATATCGACATGAAAGTTTGTCATTCATACACTTCTGTTGATTACATTTTAATGGAAATACTATTTTCTCGTCCAATTAATGCCTTGAAAATATTTGAATTGTTATTCCATGGGCATATTTTTTATGAATATTGATGGATTATTCTATTGAATGTGATAAATTTATATATTATCACTATATGCTTGTGTATCTTGGTTGTTGAGGACAAGTTGCAGGTGTATTGACTTGATTCAAGTGCTCAACGGTGGACTTCATCGAACATCTGGATGAGGTAGCGTATGCATATTGTCTTTTTATCATATTTTTTATATAGAATAATTGAGATTAGAGTTGATTTATGTAGTCGTTTCAGTCTATTGTGCTTTACCCCTTTCCATAGAGATATTTTTCTTGTAACACAATCAGATTTGTGCGACAGAATATTGGAAGTTTCCAAATCATATCTGCACTATATGGATATAAGTGAGACTTTACAACAAGGTTTGTTGCAGCATAAGTTGGAAGGCTATGAGCTAAGAGAGGATGGGATACTCTTGTATAGATGCCAACTCTATGTCCCGAATAATCAGGATTTGAAGAGCCCGATTTTTTCAAAGATGCATAAGGTTCCTTATGTTGGACATCCACGTTACCAAAAGACTATTGTCATGGTCAATAAGAAATACTTTTGGCTAGGTATGAAAAATGAAATTGGAGATTTTATTGTGAGATGTCTCAAATTTCATAAGGTCAAGCTTGAGCACAAAAATCTATCTAGTTTGTTGCATCCCTTTCCCATTTCTAAGTGGAAGTGGAAAGTGGTGACCATGGACTTCATAACCAAGTTTCCTAGGACTGCTAAACACAATGATTCTATTATGGTAGTGGTGGAAAAGCTTACTAAAGCTGCCCATTTTATTCTAGTGAATTCAACGCACAAGGAAACTGACATTGTTGAGATATACATGCATGATGTTACCAAGTTACAAGGTTTTCCTAAGAAAATTGTGTCTGAAATAGATTCCAAGTTCACCTCGAAATTTCAGAAAGGGATATTTAAACAATTTGGAACAAGTTTGAGTTTCAACACAACATAGAACCTTCGAGATGAGTCAGACCTAAAGCTATGTGGTAGGATAAGAGGATAAGTCCCATTGCATGACATAGATTGGGGACGAACAAAAGCAAGGATAACTAGAGAAGGAGTATTGCTCGTTGTTAAAGGAAACAAATCTGAGGGAGTTTAATCCAGATCTTGAGATGTAGTTTCAAATGTCTTATGCTTAATATTTTATAGTTCGTATAGATGTTCGGTTTGAAAATTGAAAAATGCCTTCCTTTACTTCTGAACATTCCCTTGTCTTTCTTTCTACGGGTACTCTTTAAAGAGCTGGATAAATTGCAAATGAAACTTACACTAGGTTTTGATATCTATCTCAAATGGGGTATGCTACTTGGTCAATTAGCTCTGTTTCTTATTCCTTCACCTCTCTGGCATAGGCTCATGAATACGAACATGATTATACAAAAAAATAAATTTGATAACCAAAACACATTTGTCTCATTACGAAGATATGATGTGGTTACTATATGGTGGGAATTGTTGTATCCATTTGCTTGGAATCACCCATAGATGGGGCTCTCCATTGAAATTCCTCTGTGTAAGTTTAATAAGCTGACCAAATTCTTGATCCAATTGTAGAACCAACTTCCTCCTTTACTCTTCAAACTGGTGGTTTTCCCACCTCTTCTTCATGTTCCTTCACATGATGATTCGCTAGTTGTTATTTCCTCTGATTTATTTTCCTATCCCTTCCTATAAAGGTGGAACTATAGGGTGAGTGGAAGAACTTGGTGGCTGAAAAAATGGCAATGGCATGATTAAGAATGTTTGTGTTCCTAGAAATTCTCATGCATTCCTACAACTATAGGTTCAGATGTGGTCGAACCTCCACATAGATTTCCATGTAGGTTAAGAAATAGGAGTGTGTGAACTCTCTTAAGAATGCATGTGCGCTCTTAGGAACATGTGCACACTCTTAAGAACAAGTGTGAACTCTTACTGTTGTTTTTTTTAAATGGCCCGAGAGTGATTTTTTTCATATTGTGCACAAAATCACACTTGGGTTTCTCATTGGGAAAATAGTGTGAAGAGAGGAGGAAGAAAGACAGGATATTTCCATCGCCACCTCCACTGTGTGTCCATGTATGTGACATTTATCTTAAATTTAATCCAATTTAGTCAATCTAATTTAATATATTGCTCCCAATAATCTAAATTGAAAAACATTTGTAATTTAGTATTTTAAATAAAAAATGAAACTAATTTACATGCCATGGATGTTAAATTGTACCATATAGAATATAATGGAACCCTAAGAAAATTTAATCCCCTCACAAGAAAACCAATAATATCAAAACCCCAACCCACCACCACCACCACATAATGTAAATAGTTAAATTGATGAGGGGTTGGTGATATCAAGAAGCCTTGAGGAACAATTGAGGGAGACTAGAGAACCTAGCATAATCTCCTTGGCGACTTCTTTGGACATCATTGTCCAGTCCATTGCAATTTCCCAAGGAAGAAATTTATTTATGACTATAGGGAAATAATGTACGAGTATTATAGCACCAGTTTGGACATAAACCAAATCAATGAACTGGGAATTTGGAAACAACAAATATTGTCTATTTTTAGGTATTCTAGAAATGGAAAAGAACTACCATGGACCAGGAAACAAATATCCATTGACTAGTGCATCCATCCCTAGATTAGTCAAAATTGGATGGATAGGTGGTACATGGTTTTTGATAAACCTCCGTGCAATAATAGGGAGATGCCCTTATATTTTATGAGGAAATTATGGGTAAACATGTCAACTACTTTGACATTAGTGACTTCCAAGGGTTGGGTCGAGGGTCCACGCAGGACCTCGAGCAGGCCATGTGTGACCCCGAGTTAGGTCCTCTTTCCCCTAGGCAAAGGAATTACCCCCCTACCCAACATCCTCTTGAATCATATCCTAGTGTAGAGAACTTGCAATAGGTATAGCTAGCCATCTCCTCATTCACTCATATCCTAGTGCAACAAAGTATCTTTGTTGCACTATCTCGACCGGAGGTGCATGCCAATGACATTGATAGGGGGTTTGCAGTGTCAACATGCACAAGAGAGTACAATGAGGAGAGGGCACATGGACATAGAAACCATCCATGTGAACCTCAAATATGCTCCAATTGCAGGAAGACATGCTATGGGATTATAGAGCCCACTGGACAACATAGCTTCATGGAGGAGGTTAGTATCTTAACCCTTTGTTTTTATCTTCATCGTTATACATTTATTTTTTATTTTGTGTATTTATATAGATATTTTATTGTATGTTGTTTTGCAGTTGTTTTGTCCCAGTAGTAGACCCTCTATGCCTATGGATGCATCAGTTCCTAGCCCCACCATTGATTGGACATTAGAGGCAACATGTCCATTGGGTGCACCGTACACACAAGTATGTATCACATTTGATAGATTCAACATAGTCATTAATTTAATTTATGACATCCTCAAATTTTGTATATGTTCTCTTGTTTCTACTGGATTTGGCACCAGGTAATGCCATGGATTGTCCATATGGGATGGAAAAGTCACCAACGTCACAAGTATCATGTGTAAAGTTAAATATCGTGTAATTATCAAAATGTTTGTATTTATTTTTTTGAATTTTAGTATTTGGTACTAATAGTTGAATTTTTTTCATATTTATGTAGGCTGGCAATATATTTTCTAGGTATAGTAGTATTGCACCCCCTGGACACCTTGTCGTTTCTTATGGGTTGTCTTTCTGTAGGCATAGGGTGTTGGAATCACTTGTATAGCTTGTGAGAGTCCATCACATTCCACATGTCTACCACCCACCTCCACCACCACTTCTGTCCCCATCGACAGAGAGTGCCACAATAGAGGTTGTCTCGGAGCAGGTTGTACAACCTAGTGCTCCATATTCCAATGAATCTCCATCGATTTCTAAGATATTCATGGTGAGATAATGCATTCAGGATAATTTTTCATGTTTCATGATTTTTTTTATGCATATTTGTTTAATTGTCTTGACTTGATCCTTGTAACTGATGTAGGGTGTAATTGTAGAGATATAGGGGTCCCGGAGGAGGATAACACCCTTATGATTGAAAGTTTCATATGTTGTGAGTTTTCTTAGGTTAAATTACAAAGTATTAATTTGTCTTTCTATTATTTCATTGATGAAAAAAAATTATAACATTGCTTATTGTTTGTGTAGTCTCTAGAGTGTCCAAGCACGCCCATGCCTAGAACCTATCAAGGTGCATCCTTGAGAAAGAGAAGAAAGATAGATTTACAAGATGCTCCTAAGGGTGGCGAGGGTGTAAATGGTCAATGATTGACCAATTATTGCCATATCGTATCTATGCTACGATATAGATGTTTTTTAATGTTATAGCACTTGTATACTGGAACACGTTGCCATTTTGTAAAAAATGTACAATTTAGACAATGTTGAGTATATATATATATATATATATATTGAACACATTTTATGAATCTCATTGTTTCTACATGTAATGTTTATGAACATATGAATTTCAAAGTGTTTGAATTCCAAAGTGTATCAATTTTATGTGTATTAATCCCTTGATTTGTTTCTATTTAGAGATTATAAATACTTGCATTATGCATTAAGGAATAGCTTATGGGAACACACATTTGAGCTCAATGTTATTTTCTAGGGCACAAACAATATTCTCCTCTATCTATGCATGACATATATATAATCATTTTCTTTATGTGTAACCCTTCATAAATGCCAAAAAGACTACTGAAAGACTCATTAATGAAAATGTTTGTTGAGATTTTGTAGTGGGTATTTGTAAATTTTGTTCAACCCATCAATTATTAATAACATTTATTCAACAGTGATATGCTACCAAAAATCTATCTAGAAAGTAATGCCTTACATGTTTTCCTTCCTCCATCCTAATAAAAAATTAGCACATGTGAATGGGTAAATTATGTGTCTCTGATAAATAGATTGATTTAGATCAACTAATTTTATGTGGTTACATTCTAGTTTAGTACATATCATATTTAATCAATGATGCGATATCCAAATTGTAAAACTTGAAAAATATACTAATGAATTTCCAAATTTGATATCTATGATACTGTTTCATTACCTACACAATGTGTATATTAACTTGTTGAAAATTGCAATTATTTCAAGTTGCCTCTCTCACACTATCTTTATTCTCAAGTAATCCATCACTTTTACATGAAATGAGTTGTATATCATCCATGAGAGGGGCTATATTTATAGGTTATTTTTAGGGTTTTAGTTGTCTTAGGGTTTTAGTGGTAGTTGTCTTAGGAATTCTCAAGTATGAATACCATTGCATACCATTGGTACGCATACCATTTATAGGTTATTTTAGGGTTTTAGTTGTCTTAGGGTTTTAGAGGTAATTGCCTTAGGGATTCTCAAGTATGCATACCATTGGTATTCATAGTTGTCTTAGGGATTCTAAAGTATGCATACAATTGGATTCTTGAGTAAGCATACCATTTATAGGTTATTTTTAGGGTTTTAGTGGTAGTTGTCTTAGGGATTCTCAAGTATGGCATACCATTGGTATGTGTACCATTTATAGGTTATTTTTAGGGTTTTAGTTGTCTTCTAGGGTTTTAGTGGTAGTTGTCTTAGGGATTCTCAAGTATTCATACCGTTGGTATGCATATCATTGCATACCATTGTTATGCATACCATGGTATCACAATGGTATGCATACCATTGTATGCATACCATTTAAATGTTTTTTTAGGGTTTTAGTGGTATTTGTCTTAGGTATTCTCAAGTATGGAATACCATTAGTAGACATACCATTTATAGGTTATTTTTAGGGTTCTAGTAGTAATTGTCTTATGCATTCTCAAGTATGCATTCCATTGCATACCATGGTATTGAAATGGTATTCATACCATTGGTATGCATACCATGGTATTGAAATGGTATTACAAAGGTATGCATACCATTTATAGGTTATTTTTAGGGTCTTATTTATCTTACGGTTTTAGTGGTAGTTGTATTAGGGATTCTCAAGTATGGCATACCATTGGTATGCATACCATTTTAGGTTATTTTTAGGTTTTAGTTGTCTTCTAAGGTTTTAGTAGTAGTTGTGTTAGGGATTCTCAAGTATGCATAACATGGTATTGCAATGGTATGAATACCATTAGTATGCATACCATGGAATCACAATCGTATGCATACCATTTGTTGGTTTGGTCTCTTTGGATGACCCGAGTTCTAACTATAATATTACCAAGATACCCTTCTACCATCAACCCTTCTAGATACCAGAAGGAAGCATAGTGCATAGATTGCACTCCGTAGTCTCATCCGAGATGGATTCTGTGGGTGGTCACAAGACTTGGATGTCTACAACCATGGGATGGGATGTGTATCTCTCAGAAGCATTTAACCTACTTATTGCTAACCTTCAAATCCTCATTAGATCTTATTTCAGACCATTGTCACAACTATTCTAATAGGAATTCATTAACCATTATAGTTGCATGTGTTCAATGAAAAGTATTCATCTACTGTAACACAATATTTTGATCTAAACACTAGAAATAACATTAATTTATTTAGAGCTATTTTGTAGATTCCATTAGTTTATTCTTAGTGCACAATGTTATTTCCTTCATCATTTAACATGCTCATCATAACCTTACTAAAGAGAATACAATAAGAAACACTGCATACATTCACAAAAAATATAGATATACTGTGGTTCACCCCCCAGGGCTACGTCCACACATATTTGTCGCTTGGGCTCTTTATTCATATTCATGAAAAATCTAGTGTTGTGCACTATACAATGCTTCTTTCATTACAACCGATCTACATAGATCACAATAGTCCTCATAGCACTTGGACTTTCTAATCTACACCAAATACAACACTAATCTCTCTTATACAAGGTGCCATCAACAACAACAACGACAACCAAGAAAAAAAACCATGACAACCCTTTAAAAATACTAATACATTATACTTATACAATACTGGGACAAAGCCCTTACAAAAACCCTAACCCTAAAAGGATTAGATTTGTCCTCTTTCTAGTTGACTCATTCATTATCGGTCCTCGATCCAACCGTTCTCCAAGTTGGTTCTTGTCTAATTTCCAAGTGCTCTGCAACAGTTTGTCCACTTTGTAACTTCTTTTCTCAACATGATTTTTCCTTTGTTTTTGGCGCTTCTTTTCCTCTATTTCCAGTGCGCTCCCTTATTTTCTGGTGCTTCTTTGATTCCTTCAAAACTTCCTTGATTCTCCCCAAACTTGGCCTATGACAACATGCCCCCAACATTGACATTGTGACTCTCTTGAGTCACTTATGGACTCCTACATCTTTTACTTCCTATTCCAATGCTTCATACATTTCTGCTATATGATGGCATTACTCCTTAGCCTAGTTACGCTTCTTTGTCATTGCTTCCACCATTTGCACGGTGATTGGAGGTTTCAATGTTTCTCCCCCCTCTAAGCCTATATATTATATGTGCAGTTTCATTGAGTCGAATACCATGACCAACTGCTCTTCCTTTTCCTACAGGGGCTTCAACTAATCCTGTCTTGAAATTTTTTGTGCCTGCACTGCTTTCTCCTCTGCTTGTAGGCTCTTCATTTCTGTCATAGTATTTATTTTCTCAGGTTGTGACATTGTATTATGTCATTGTTTTACATATACCATTACTACATGCAGTTTATCTTCCCTTCCTTTCAGTTCTTTCAAGCTCCCATATTCTAAGATTTGTGTCCACAGATGGGTGCTCTTCTCCAACAACTATGTTATTATTTGTATCTCACGCACTATGCTTTCTACAATTGTTGTTTCATCTTGATATCACTATACTATAAATTTTAGAGGAGTAGTGGGTATTGTATGCTCTTCCAACTCCTTTATCTAGTCTATGTATTGCTCCAAGGCCTACGCCATTTTCCTCATATTTTCTTCAGTATATACTCCCCCTAAGTCTACGTTGTCTAGGATGGTTCAAAATATTGTGCCAATGTACTTCTCCATCTCCTCTACCTTTTGATACACTATCTTCGTTTCATTTCCTTCTTGGCTGATTACTTCCTTCAGTGTGATATTTCCCTCTTGCATCATCTGTAAGTTCATTTCATCAGACCTTTCCCTGAACTGAATTTCTTGTGCAATGCTAATCTATAATTTATACAACTCCTTTGTCGAGATCCTGGGAAATTCCAAGTCCAATGTCTCAATTTACTTGAGGGGATTTCGTGTTGTCTCCTTATCAATGAAAAAATATTAGGTGTTATTATAAAGTTTACACTCCTCTACACCTTGATATAGACTATTTCTCCTGCTAGCACACCTTCCATAGTCATCGTTGGTGTGTCTTTCTATTGTTTCTTTGCCCTGATTTTTAATTCCTCCAGCGCAGTCTTTACCTCCTGCACCTGCTCAAAAATTGAATCCCTATGCTTCTCGGAATTCTCCCTCACCTTTGACAGTTAATCTTCGAATTTTCTAGCTACCAGTTCCACATTATCTGTTGTCAGTGATGTGTGAATTGGTGTTACATGGGCCTTCGCCTTCTACTTGGAGCCACTTGATTGCTCCCCTGTTCTCTTCTTTTGGGTGTCTGATGGCTGAGATGCCTCTGGTATCTGTGTATCCTTGCTTGTATGATCCCCAAATTCTTCCTCCATCAGTATATCCTATATCTTTGTTTGTACTTTTTTTGTGCACACTTGTTCTATTGTTACTCTTGGTGCCTGCTCTGTGCATGGTGGATCCTGTGTAGAACCACGTTGTTATTTATTATGTGTCTGGATTTTCTTTTGTATGGGGATGTTTTCCTCCACTCTACTTTGTGTTGACTTCTTCTTCTTATTTTCATCATTTATTCTTTTCTGCTACGCAGGGATTGTTCTATCTTGTGTCTGAGTTTCTACTATTGGAATTTTTTTGGGGATTAATGGCACTTTCCATTCCTCAGGACACTCCTAGACCCCCATATGTATGTCCTACATCATCACATAGTATCTTAGTTGTATCCACTCCTTGGTTGGATCCCTCTTCCCTTGCAACCACATGCTATGGCGCGATGCTTGAAAATTTTCTATATGTCCAAACTTCTAAACAATCTCTAGGGAAATCCTCCATGTGTCGGCTAAGAGGTTCTAGATCTCCGACAAGTATATAGATAATAAATTGTTGTTTATTTTCTTTGCCTTTGGTTCTGTTGTGCTTCTAAGATATGTGTAGTGGGTTTTGCCATGCTTTCCTATTCTCTACAGGAACATATTGTACATCAGTTCTTGTTATCCTACAAGTCAAGTGAGGATGAGTAACCATGAGTAGTGGAACTCAGATCCCCAATCATGTGTGTCCTTGCAATCCTCCAATAAAGAATTAACAATATAAGGGGCCCATATCATCAAGCTACCCTTCACGCACTGCATTGTAGCTGCTACCACTCATGATGGTACTTACTCCTTTCTACACTTGTGCATTAACTTGCACCTTAGTAGCCTTGTAGAAAATCTCTTCGTGGGATCATTTATGTCACTAATCCTGAATCCCCTATTTCCTCTCTTCATGACATACTTTGCCTTGATTTAGTTGGAGACGGACTTTTCTTTAGTTTTATCCTTGAAGTACTGCTCTAGGTTCTCTCCCTTTGTGGGTAGCCCAGTTATAGCAACGATCAAGTCCACGTTGATAGGCATTGGCCTATCCATTCATAAAATTCCTCCATGCAGCCTTTCTAGGAGTTGCTTCGCACATCCATTGATGTGTTTACCACACCCAAAGTGAGGTATATACAACAAATTCATGATACCTATATTGTAGAGCCCCAGGATCCACTGTGTAGGCTCCAACAGTGACATGCTTGATGGACCCTCTCTTCTACTCTCCATATAATTATGTTATGCCAAATATGGGAATTTGACTATGTCAGCCACGTCATGATCGAAGTATTTCATGGTGTATACTCCTCCAACCATCTCATTGTCTTCCTTTACTCCCTCTACGATTTTTGGAATTACTATTGCCAATTTCTCTTATGTGTGTGATATTCCTTGCGCACTTCTCTCAGCTCACTCCTTCTTCTTCCCTTGTAGGGACGACACCCTGACCTATGGTATGCCATGGTTCTCTCTTTCATGCTCTTATTTTGGCTCTAGGCCTTGCTGCCATGAATCCTTGACATGTTCTCCCTATTGTCACCCTTTCCCCCTAGACACGTCAGATTCTGTCCTCTCCACTTCCTCCTAAGGATGCATGGCCTCCTATGATATACTTCCTTCTTCCTCTACCTTCATGTTCTATGGCTCATATTCCGATGTATGGATCTCATCCACATCCATGATTGTGGGCATGTCTTGAGTCCATGTTTGTGTCACCCGAGCACTACTTCTCATGTTTCTCTCAGCCTTGTTCGATGCTCCAATGTGTGGTGGTGACATGTTGTTAAGATTCAGAATGTTGATATAAAATTTTTAACCTGCTCTCCCAAATTCTCACTCTCTCACACTTAGGCTTCGCTCATCATTCTTCTTCTTAGAGAAAAGACACAAATGACCACATTTCCCCCCGTTTCCAACTTTATAGCGGGATGACGAAATGACAATTGTTCTGCAGTAACATTTTTCACTTTTTCACTTTTTCCTGTGTGCTCCACTTTTGTACTTGTCAACTATTTTCCAGTGTGTAGTGTCTTCAACACTAGTTTTTTTGCAACACACTGCTAATTCTAAAAATAAAAAAAAACTTTCTATATTCTCCTATCATTTTATCTTTTTGTTACATTTCTTCTTTTTATGTATTTTTCTTTCTCTTCTAACATATACTATATACAATATGTACAATCATACCTTCTCTCTCTATTTTCACCTCATGTTGTTAGGTTGAATCTCTTGATACAAATTCAATCGACTGCCATTCACGAATCCTCTGAGATTCTTCCCTGCAAGATCTTTCAGTTGCACAACACCTCCAATTATGATGGCCTCTGCCTGATAAGTCCCTAACTAGTTCATATTGAATTTCCCAGGGTGTTGTAAATACCTTCTTTTATAGCAGAGAACTAGATCTCCTTCCTTAAATATTTTATTCTTTATCTGCCTATCATGGAAAGATTTTTCCTTTTCGTTCTGTACTTCCTAGTGGAAGCCTGCTAAAAATTTTTCTTCTTCCAACTCCATCAACTAATCCAATATTTCCTGTGCAACACCTTCTTATGTCATGTCATTGATTGATGTAATGCACAGACTAGGTACTAAATAATCCAATGGAACCACTGCTTCCTTCCCATAAACCATTTTGAATGGTGTCTATCCTGTAAGCTTCTTCCGTGTAGTTCTGTAAGCCCATAATACTATTGATACCTTCAAATCCCAATCATCCCTATTCGCATTACAAATATTTTTCAATACATTCTCTAGAATATTATTGAAATATTCTACCATACCATTTTCCTAGGGATGGTAAGGTGTTCTCTTCTGATGATGTATGTCAAATTATTCTATCATAGCTCTTATTGTATTGTTAATGAAATGGTTTTCCTCATCACTCATAAAATTCTAGGACATCCAAATCTTGTCACCACGTTCTCAAAAAGAAACTGCACTATAGTTTTTGCGCTGCAGTCCTTCACTAGGGTTACTTCTTCCAATATGGTTAACTATTTTGTCGCAGTGATGATGTATATGGATCATGATCTCCTTTATGGTGGGTTAATGGGTCCAACTAAATACACAACCCATTTATCAAAAACCTATAAAGTTACTTGGGGCATAAGTGGAATTTCATCCCTTTTGGATGGTTTTCCCACCCTTTTATAGACATCATAGGTTTGACATTATTCCTTTGCATCCTTATGTACTGTAGGCCACCATAATATTGTACGCAACACCTTTTGTGTTGTAGGATTTTATGCATAATGCCCTCCAACTATGCCTTCATGTGTTTCTGCAAACACCATGGAGCGTTCATGCTCCATCACACATCTTCTTAGAATTCCATTTGCACCCAACTTGCACAAATGACCTGCAATCGACTGATAGTATGCAACGTGCACTACCAACTATTTTTTTTGTATGAAATTAAATTCTTTAGGAGCCATTCCTGTGCTTAAAAATCCAACAATGTCAGCAAAATAATCATCAACAATATGAACGAAAAATAAGTTATCATTGAGAAAATTATCCTCCAAGTTCCTTGGCTCCTCTCCATTAGTAATTATTCATATATATTATGGCCCTGCATTCAACTTCCCTGGTTTTACTATGATTTCAAAATCAAATTCCTAGAACAATAATAACCATCTACAGATCCTACCCCCCAACACTGGCTTGTTAACTAGGTACTTTAATGCGGAATGATCTGTAAACATATTAAAATTTTGACCCAATAAATAATGTCTAAACTTCTGTAAGGCATATACCATTTCCAGACGTTCCCTTTCTGTAGTATTATAGTTCTGCTCAGACTCAGATAACTTTCTACTAGTAAAATATATTGGGTGATCAATGTCTCCTTCACCTGGTTGTGCCAAAACTGCTCCAAGTGCAATGGATGAAGCGTCCACATGCACATTAAATTATTTTGTCTAATTTGGAAAGATCAAAATTGGTGTTGTCACCATATTCTCTTTCAGTATGTCCAAACTCTCTTGGAATACATTATTCCACTGAAACATGATGTCTTTCTTTAGTAAATTCTCCATGGGAAAAATAATCTTTGCATATCCCTTTATGAATTTCCTGTAGTACCATGTGTGGAACAATGTTTATCTCAACTGGTGCATTGACTTTGGTGGTGGTAAATTGACAATAACAACAATCTTTGCAGGGTATACTATCAAACCATGTTTGCATACAATGTGTCCAAGTAGGATTCCAAATGGTGTATTGAATATACATTTCTTAATGTTCAAGTAAATTTGACATTGCCAACATCTCTCTAACATTAACCTCATAATTTCTACATGGTCCCTCAATAAACTTAATATTTTCCAATCATCCAAATAAACTTCTAAAAATTTATGTATAAAATCCTTGAATATGGCTACTGCTACTCTGGAAAATATTTTTGGTGCATTATTTAAACCAAATGGAATTATTGTGTACTGATATGACCCCCACGCAGTTGTAAATGTGGTTTTTGTACCTGTCCTCTGGAGAAATTCTAATATGATGGTCACCTGGAAATCCATCTGTGAAAGAGTATACTTCTTGTCTTCCCACATTCTCTAAAACCTCATCTATAAATGGAGTAGGAAAAGGATCATGCAGACATGCATCATTTAATTTCCTCAGATCCAAACATATCATAATCCCTATAGTCTTCTTCTCCTATACCACCATTGTAGTAATCCACTCTGATTCTTCCACAGGTTCTATGATTCCTGATTCTAGCATTTTGTCAATTTATGCCTTAACTTTCTTCTTATAGATGGGTTTTAATCTATATGGTCTCTGTCTAACTGGCCTTGCATCTGGTCTGAGGGGTATATTCATTTCTCCAATTTATCCTTCTACCCCTTTCATCTCTGAAAATGTGGTTGGGAATAAATCACTATATTCGCACAGTAATTCAATTATTTTTTCCATTGTCTTAATGTCCCAACAATCTCCAATTATGGCTATATTTGGCTTCTCTTCAGTCCCAATGTTGACCTTTTTAATATTCATTGGTGTAGTAAATTATTCTGATTGTAATTTGGGTCCTTCCTACCCTCCTTATCCTTCCCCTTCTAATATATGTATGTCACATGGGTTGTCTTCTACTTCTTCATCCTCTACGACCTGATAAAAGTAAACTAGTTGTTCAAGAGTTTATTTTTTGTAATATATGTCTACTGGCACTGTATCTACCCCATACTCTTCAAATATATTCTTTTTTATCCTCTATAATGCTAGATCATCCCATGGATTTTCACTTTCAAATGAAAAATTATTAATAAAGTTTGGTTGCACTACACCCCAACTCTTAGTTTCTCTGCGTAGTTCCTGCTCTTTGTACCAATTACTTGGTATTCCTTCTAATGTATGAATAAAGTAACGCATCCATTCCCCTGGTGGTACCAATCTCCATTTAGTGACACAATCATTTATATGATGTCTTGGGTTCCCTCTTCCATCATACTTTTGTAAGGGTCTATCATGTTGACTCCTACCAAATCTTATGTGCATCAGTCGCTTACACTGATACCATTCTTGAATTACCTCCTTATGTGCACCCCACCTTCATGCATGTGTGTCCCTTAATGATATATACAAAACTAATAATCTATGACTATCCAAAACCTCTGATTTAAACTCTGTCAGTAATTTTTCTAAAGTTTCCTCTTCAGTAAATATGGGAAATTATCTTACTTTTGTCCCAACCCATATTACTGTGCGTTTAACTCTGGCACACCTCATAGTAGAGGATTCATGAAATATTTTTTTCTAGTTTTCTAATCCATTATCTGAATCTGACATGTCAAAATTGATACTACTCCATTTGCATTTGGATTCGCATAGTCTTCCTCTCACACAGTAGTTTAGTACAACTGGTTTACATCATCCTCTAGAACACTGTCAGGAACAAGTTCTACATATCTTTAACAATCTAAGGGATATAAAGGTGCTACTACTCTAAAGTTACCAGCTTCAAATATCATCTTTCTATTCTTTAAATTAATTATGGCCTGATTATCAAAGGCTTAATCAATTCCCAATAGTGTTGGAAATGGTATAGACTCAACCACCATATCCATTACTTCAAAGTCTATTGTGGTGCACACACCATCTATATCCACTGTTGTATTCTTCAATCTACCTATGGGAATCATTCTCTGTTGGTTTTCTAGCTTCAATTGGATATTGTAATACCCTAGTGTAGGTTCTCCCATTACTTCCCAAATCTTCTTTGGAAAAATGTTGACATCTAATCCTAAGTCTAGGATAACATTTCCCATGTTAAAGTATCCTATATTTGCATTCAATATAAAATATCTTCTAGTTTTTTTCTTTTTATGGACCTGATTAATATTCTTTGGTTTTTTTCCTATCCCTTCCTCTATGTTATATTTCTCAAGCATAGTTTTAAACAATTGCATGGCATTATTATCATTAAGTAATTTAAAGCAAGATTACATGAAATTCTTTAAGTTACTTTGTTTGTTTTCTCTCCTTTGTAAGTATAATCCAAATACTAAGGCATATAAAAAATAGGAGTATCATACCTCTGCGTAGTGTTTGATTTGGAGGCTTCATTATCCTTCATGAAATCCTTCTTTTCTTCCTTAAAAGTTTATTTTTCCTTCTTTGCATTGAATTTTTGATGTGGTTGAGTGTTCTTCTGAATCCAACACTGAGATTCCTTCTTCTGATCATGTGCATATTCTCTTGTCTTCACTCCTCTAGTCACTATATTTATGTTCTTCTTGGGATCCCTTATTTTTGTAGCAATCCACTAAACATTATGGTTATTTATATTCCTCTTCTCTTGGATCTTTGTAATTAAATTCGGGAAATATTATGTCACGTGATCTTCTATGCGACAATACATACATGTTGTTGTTGGTTGAGGACAATCTCTGGCATAGTGTCCTTGTTGTTGAAATTTATGGAAGATAATAGGCCCTTTACCTCTTCCCATTTCTCCTCTTCCTCTACCTCTAAATCCTCCTCTATCCCCCTGTGGACCCTTGTTCTGGTAATGATATTGTGCTACCTAATTATACTGTGGAGGTTGTTGAAACTATGGAACCACTTGAAATTGTTGTGCATTGCCAAACTGTGGAACAATATGTCTTATCATCAACTCATCCATCATCCTATATGCATCTAAGGTTCTTTCCTTCATTAAATCTAGATTTATACAATTTTTGTCTTCATTCCCCACTAATTTACAAAAGTTACAGAAAGTACTGTTCATTTATGTCTTGTACTTTTACATCATAGGGAAGTGATAAGAATCATTCCCATGTGTCTTTCATATTTCACACCAAGGCCCTCCTGTAGGAAATGGATTTGGTATCCCTACTCATAGGTACTATTCAAATGTTGGACACTCATTCTTGTGATGCCCCTCTGATATGAGCAGGGCACACCACATTGCTTCTCTTTTATCCCTATTCCTATTCTGGTTTAATTGCAATATTAGGTTATTCAGGTCTTCCTTCAGCTCCTCTATAGATGAATCTATCTATTTATATTGATTCTCCTCTAACTGCATCGTTGCTTGAAGTGCCTCTTCCTGGTTTTGAAATTTGTGTTGTCTCAATGGATATTTGAAATTTGGTAATAGATAATTTATAAACAACTATATGTAATGCATGTCAAAAATGGGATACTTCAATTTACGTTTCAATGTCTTGGACTTATGATCAATGTCCCATACCAATTCTCCTGGTTTTTTTATAACCTCAATCATTTCATTCATAAACTGATCCTCTTATTTTGGCCTCTGAAACTCAGTGATTAGTTCTTGTTTGATCTTTGCTACTGTTCCTGGTTCACCCTGTGGATTTTTTACTATTAGGTTCATGTACCAATCCAGCATGCGGTTTCTAAATGTTATTGCCAATTGCACTACTTTTGTTGCCTCATCAGTGATTATTTTTGCTTCCCATATTCACTCACACATGAATAGGTTCTTCTCTGGGTCTTGTGTTCCATCCCCATGGAAATATGGTAATCATATCATTGGATCTACCCCTTCCATTGTGGAATGTGTTGAACATGCTCCGTGTGGTACTACTATCTGTGTACTATTGTTCAGACTTGAAATCCCACTGGTATTTCTACTGGTACTTCCACTTGTACCACTACCTGTACTATTGATGGTACTTTCACTTGTACCCTCACTTCTATTTTATCTCCTATATTCCTCTAACCATCATTCACTGGTTCTCTAGAAAACTATTTCTTTGTTGATGTGTTAATCGTACATGGGGTTGTAGTTTCTACATTTATTCATATATGGACATGGGTATCTTCTTCCTCATTAGATATCACTACTCTAGTCTTTCTTTCATATGTGGCACATAATATTTATCCAAAGTGATCCACATAATGAATATCCTCTCCTTCTTCTTCATCACTCTCCAAGCCTTCCCTCTTGGCTACTACTCTTGTCTTCCTATTAATCTTATATTGGTAGGGTCTGTCACTGCGCATCGTTCCTTCCTTCTACATAATTTATTGGATCTCCTCTTGATACATCATAATAGGATATTTTTATTTACTGTTCTCTTCTATATCCATTTCCCCCTCCATCTCATACCTTCATCAGGTTTCCTCTAACTCCCCCATGCACACAAGGTCATTTAGTTGTTTTATTCCATGGTTAATACCCCTTTATCATGTAATAACCTCTTGATTGAAGTGTACAACAATATGATATAATTTCCGCTTGTACCCTTAAGAAAATTATTCTCTTTTATACTGTAATACTTCAATGTATGTACTACGAACTCAGTGATATACCCCGCTACAATGATTTCTAGCCAGAAATCTATTACAGGCATGAATTTGTTATTCACCCTTTTCAACCACACGATACTTTCTTCTGTCCATTCCACTGATCTAACTCTATTTTTCAGATGGGTATATTTCAACCGTGTTATCCACACTTGCAATAGCATGGTAAACTCACTAAATAATCTCTCGTGTATTTCATTGAATACGTATCTTTCCAAATATTGTCTTGGATTAAAACTAGAGATTCTATTATTTTTGTGGGAAAACTATAGTTCCTGGACTTTCAACCATATTTCAATATCCTCTTTCATGGGGTTACAAATTAAAAGAATCCCCTTTCTTAATCCCTCATTCTATACTGCATGATACATCCCTCCCAATCTAATCTTCTGAGTTCCAACCGACAATGGAACCATTGTTGGTTTGGTCTCTTGGGATGACCCACGTTCTAACTATAATATTACCAACATATCATTCTACCATCATCCCTTCTCGATACTAGAAGGAAACACAACGCATAGAGTGCACTGCGTAGTCTAACTCGAGATGGCTTCTATGGGTGGTTGCAAGACTCAGATGTATGCAACCATGGGATTGGATGTGTATCTCTCATAATCATTTAACCAAGTTATTGTTAACATTCAAACCTTTATTATATATTATTCCATACCATTGTCACAACTATTCTAATAGGAATTCATTAACCATTATAGCCACATGTGTCCAATGACAAGTATTTATCTACTATAACACAAGATTTTGATATAAACACTAGCTATAACATTCATTTATTTGGAGATTTTTTATAGATTCCATTAGTTTATTCTTAGTGTGCAGTGTTATTTCCTTTATCATTTAACATGTTCATCATAACCTTACTAAATAAAATACAATAAAAAACACTGCATACATTTGCAAAAATCATATATATAATGTGGTTCACCCCCCCTGGGGCTACGTCCACAAAAATTTGTCGTTTGGGCTCTTAATTCATCTTCATGCAAAATCTAGTGTTGTGCATCATACATTCCTTCCTTCATTACAAATAATATCCATAGATCACAATAGTCCTCATAGCACTTGGAATTTTTAATCTATGCAAAATACAACATCGATCTCTCTTCTACAGGGTGTCATCATCAACAACAATGAAAACCAAGAATAACAACCACAACAACCATTTCAAAATCCTAATGCATTCTACTTATACAAAACTGGGACAAAACCCTTACAAAAATCCTAACCCTAAAAGGATTAGATTTTTCCAATTTCTAGTTGACTCATGCATGGATGGTCCTCGATCCAACCGTTCTCCTAGTCAACACTTTTCCACTTTCCAGCTGCTTTGCAACAGTTTGTCCACTTTGTAACTATTTTTGTCTGTGTGGGTTTTCCTATATTTTCGGCACTTCTTTTCCTCCATTTCTGGGGCACTCCCTTATTTTCTGGCGCTGCTTTGACTCCTTCAAAACTTCCTTGATTCTCCCCAAACATGGCCTGTGACAACACCATTGGTATTGATACTGTTTATAGGTTATTTTTAGGGTTTTAGTGGTATTTGTCTTAGGGATTCTCAAGTACAAATACCATTGGTATGCATACCATTACATACCATTGGTATGCATACCATGGTATTGAAATGGTACGCATACCATGGTATTGCAATGGTATGTATACCATGGTATCACAATGGTATGCATACCATTGCATAACATTGGTATGCATACCATTTATAGGTTATTTTTAGGGTTTTTGTGGTAGTTTTCTTATGGATTCTCAAGTATGCATACCATTGAATACCACTGGTATGCATACCATGTTATTTCAATGGTATGCATACAATGGTATCTCAATGGTATGCATACTATTGCATACCATTGGTATGCATACCATTTATAGGTTATTTTTAGGGTTTCAGTGGTACTTTTCTTAGGGATTCTCAAGTATGTATATGATTGGTATTTAAATGGTATGCATACAATGATATTGCAATGGTATGCATACCATGGTATTGTAATGATATTCATACCATGGTATTGAAATGGAAGGCATACCAATTGTATGCATACCATTGGTATCCAATTGTATGCAATTACAATACCATTGTTTTGGTATGGTATACATTGCCATTGCTTTGTATGGTATGCATTGCCACTGATTTGTATGTTATTCATTGGCAATGGTATGGTATGGTATGGCATGGTATGGTATGTGTTTCCAATGGTATGCATTTCCTTTCCATTGTATGGTATGCATTGGAAATGGTATGGCATGGTATGGTATAGCAATGGTATAGTATGGTATGGTATTGTATGGTATGCATTGGCAATGGTATGTTATGTTATCGTATGGTATATCATTCCTTTCCTTCATATGGTATGCATTGGAAATGGTATGGTATGGTATGGCATGCATTGGCATTGGTATTGTATGGTACATTATGGTATGGTATGGAATTGGTATGGTATGGTATGGTATGCCTTGCCTTGGTATGGTATGCATTGGCATTGTTATGGTATGGTATGGTACGCCTTTCCATGCCTTGCCTTTCCTTCAATTGCCATATATTTTCTATCCATACCATGCCTTTCCATACCATATCTTTCCATCTCATGCATTTCCATGTCATTCCATGCCAGGCCATTCCATTCCTTTACATACATTCACTTTCCATACTTTTCCTTTTCCATGCCATGCCTTTCCATACCATGTAATTCCTTTCCATGCCATGCCTTTCCATTCATTTCCTTGAATTCACTTGAAATGTCTTGTCTTTCCATACCATTCCTTTCCATTCCATTCCTTGCCGTGCCTTCACTTGCCATGTCTTGTCTTTCCATACCATATCTTTTCATGCCATGCCTTCACTTGCCATGCCTTGCCTTAACTTGACATGCCTTGCCTTGCATTAAATTTCCATTCCATCAAAGTATTCAAACTTAAAAATTACAATCAAAGGATTCATTCAACATGTAATTCTACAACATGTTATCCCATATTTCTTATATAAAACTACTTGCATGAGAATTCCAATGTTTTGGTCAGTGAGACATAGTGCAATTTTTGAAGAGGAGGTCGATTTTCAAGAACATTGTTGTTAGGCGAAATATATGTCGTTATAACAACGTTATAGTACTTGCCCAACTATTTAATTGTCAACCCGGGGTACGTAAATTGATGAAGCACACGCACGGTATATGCAGGACTGAAGTAGAACTAATCTAATCTAATCTATGTTGTTGAAATCAAACTAATCTAAGAAAGCATTGAAACACTAACTAGGAAAGCATGAAATTGCATAAGGGAAATACAACATGTGAAGAGTTAACAACAATGACATATGTGAGCTCACACAGTATATCAATCTCAAATTATATTACAATAGTCAAATGACAAAACATGAAAGAATAACAAAGCTAAGAATCCCCTTCTCCTAATTACAAAAATATCTCCAAAAACTCAAGCTTACATCCTAATTTCACCCTCATGAAGAGAGAGCACTCTCTTTTATACATGAGAACCTTGAAGATAAGATAACCATCTCATTATTACAGATCCACTATTCTCTCAACCACTCTCAACTACTTTCCCATTATTACAAGATATGATCCCTTCAAATCCTCACACATATCTCT
>JZKD02S1908414.1:512682-526216 GCA_000966675.3 Picea glauca
ATATATTAATTATTATTGTTTAGTATTTTTAATCTATTTTTGTCTTCAAATGTATCAAAAACCTAGAATATATCCTCTCTTTTTTCTGCTATAAGTTTTTCTCATCTTAACCATTACTCCAAGGTAAATTAGATAGTAGATATTTGGGGTTGACTCCATCTCCAAGACTATTAAAAAAATATGATAAATTTCTCATACTTCAAAAACTTGATAAGCATATGGGACTGTGAATGATCGTCTAGGGTCCCAAAATATCATTGGTCACACCTCACCCATTCACAATCAAAACAAATGTTAGATGTTAAAGTTATTTATTTTCCCTTCGAGATGAAAAGGCACATAGATAAAATAAAGTAAAGTAAATCTTGCATTAAATAAAGTAAATCTAGAATTGGTCTTACTTAGATGGTTTCTCTACTACACATTTAATGTTCATTTTGAAATTGCCTATTTGTTTTATTTTTTTTTAGTTATTTAGGTTTTATATTTATTGATTTTGATTGTGGTTAAATTAATTTTATGTTGGTGTGTTTGTTTATATTGTATCAATTTCTACACATATGAAAACTATGTGAGTTAAGTTCATGTAGATTCTTTCAATTGTCCAGCTAATCCTATGTGTTTGGTGGTCCTCCTCAATCCTATAAATTAAGGAGCTCTCCTTGTAATTAATCAAATCATTCACATCAATACAGATTAATAGATTATTCTAATAGTATGATGATAATTCATGATTCAGGATGATCCCTGAATCTCCACATGGTATCAGAGCTCGATAAATTAAGAAAATTGATTCCTCACTTGTAAATTGTTACCTAAGATGGCCTTGTTTGCAGGAACCCATATGGAGGATTGTTGTCCATGATGACTATTTATGGTACCTCTCATTGTGCACCTTTGAGTAGTGGATTTTGTGCCACTCATGCATATAGGTTTAGGAGTGTAAAAGTACATTTATGCTATAGTATTAATCAATGAAAATACAAACATAACCAGATACTTGTCTCCATGTATTGCCTTGTTTTGTTGTCTCTTGGAGCTCGCCACTTTGGAGTGTTTCTTTTTTAGGTTGTTTTGCATCTTTTCCACCTTTATCTCGTACTCCATACTTTATTCATTAGTTGTGACATCATTTTCCATCATATTTTCTAGTCATTTTAAAAATTGTGGGGCGGTGGTATGCAATGCTTCCTCATGTGATTTTTTACCTGCCATGTTCAATTGAGATCAAGAATATTAAGAGTGATCCTTGTATCAAGCACCATTATTATTTTGACTTAGAAGTTGTAGTGGCTAGTGACCCATACACTCTGGTGAGATGGATTGGCATCCATAAGGACACTCATTTTATGATTTTTTGTCGATTGAACAAGATTTATGAGTCATGACTCATCTCATAGGATCAATGTCTTTGCTTGAGAATTTTTTCCACATGGATATTTGATGGCATTGATAGTGTGGGGTTAACTGGCCCTCTTTAGAGTTTTGTCTATGCTTCATGTTAGTATTTTTCAGCATCCACGGGCCTCATTGTCTTTTTTATGGTTGATGGTGTTTTCTTTTTATTGAATCCTTTGTTCTGGTTCTTCAGTAGCACATATTTTTTTAATCATTTATGTGATAGTTTTCATTGTTTTCCATTCTCATGTCGTTGCAACCAATCCTCTTCATCTTTAGAATTCAACCATGTTCTTTGAGTTTACTTGGTCCTCTTCTTCATAGTTAGGTCATACTTCCTGATTGGATATTTCAACCTCCATAGGCCACATGCTCTATATTTTTAATGAATGTTTTTTGTGAACTTCTTCAGTTTCAACTCCAACTCCATTTTCGACACTGTCATTTTTCTCTCTTTAGGAGAGGACCTTTTTCCTACGGGTTTTTCTCCTTTTATTTAGTTATGAGAGTTTGTACATGGGTACCTTATTAGTCCTTCTTATCGAGATCCATCTTTGTTCTTCTTTGTTCCTCCTTATGTGTCTCTTATGGGGGTTGTTGGTGTGTTTGTTTATACTGTATCTATTTATAAATGCATGAAAACAGTGTGAGTTAAGCTCATGTAGGTTCCTTCAACTTCCCAGATAATCTTATTTGTTTGTTGGGGCTCCTCAATCTTATAAATTGAGGATCTATCCTTGTAATTAATATACCCATTCACATCAATACATATAAATATATTATTATGTTAGTGTGAGGATTATTCATGATCTAGCTTGATCCCCATATTTCCACAATTTAATGATATATAAATTCAAAAATGAAATAATGGGAATTCTCCATTTCTTAAATAGGTTTAATATGAAAGGTTTTGATAAACTCTTAAAATTCTTCTTATTATTATTATTTTAAGTTTTAGTACTTCGTGGTAAGAAGGAGTTGGGATACTATGAAAACATGTCTTTGAGAATGTGTACAACATACATAAACCTTATATTTCTCACATGATTCACCCATAATGGTGTGATGGTGATATTTATCACAAGTAATAATCTTGAAATGACCATTGTAACATATTCAACCACCCCTATACATGTTCAAATTGTGGGGTACTAAGAAAGTTTCTCCAATTTCAAAAAATTCACAATACCTTTAAAATATTATACCATATAATTATTATGCTCTACCATATGATGAAATTATACATGAAGAATGACATGCATACTTGTGCAATTCATGTAAACATAGAAAAATATAAAATACATAACCATTATTTAAATAAACAACAATTTAACCAATTTTTACACATAAAAAATAACCTAAAAGCACAGATAATAGAACAATTATATTTCATAATGAAAGAAATCAACTGGTTGTTGATGTGGGATGTTCCACCCAACCATAGGAACTCCTATACCAGTTCTTTCTGCAACATGCCACCACTGAGCTGGGGCTATGAGTCCACAAGGACAAACAAGTACTCTCTCAACACAATTTCCACTACTCTCCATCATGTTCACTCATGCCAACATCCCAATCAACAACTCTCGTTTCCCCTTCAATCTACAAAACCCAAAGGGTGGATTCGATTCTCTACAATGTATTCCCTTAGGCTACCACACACCTTATCAAGATTCAACATAGATTTACAAGGAAAATATCAATGTTCGGATCTACAAGAATTCTCATCATCAATTTTTCACAATAGAAATAAAATAAATCCTCCCTTACAAGATTGGATCCATTACTCTTGAATATCCCGTCTAGGTAGTGTGATGGTAGAATGAGGAACATAATGATGGTTGTTGTCCCTTGACCAGGGTTTGTGGATATCTTGTCTAGTTTGACCTATTTTTGGACTTCGACAGGCTATCGAAGGAGGAGCACAAGACGAAGCAGAGATCGCGGGATCTTGACCCCTTTTTGGGTTCTTTTTGGGATGTGGGGATATGTAATGGGAATAGGATCTCGGCCCATGGGTTTACCCATGTTTAGGCCTATTTTGTATATATAAATAGATTCTTAGGCTAGATAGAAGTGGTGGTGCATCTATGTGATGTGAATGTATGCTAAGTGAAAGTAGATTCTGTAAGTGATTTGTGCATGACTGTGTGAGACTTGCAGAGCTAAGTGAAATTCATTATAGCAAGATTGTGGAAGGCTTAATGCTGGAATGTAAGGAAGAAGGATATGGCAAGCTGTGTAGATATTTTGTCTAGTGCGGAGTAAGGCTTTTGAGGCTCTGTGCTTGTAACTGATTGACTGAAGACAATAAAGAAGAAGATTTGGTGGACGTAGCCCCAGGATGGGGGTGAACCACATAAACATTGTGTTGTTATGCTTTGTTCTTGTATTAATGTGTTTATGACTCTCTAGCTAAGTGCTTTGATATAGATAGATAGGTCTACTTATGCTTTGTTCTATGAATGTTAGATCTGACTTCTATGAATGTGCTTAGTACTTGCTTATGCTAGATATGACCCATCCGTTTGTGCTAAGTGCTTAATTACATTAGATCAGTGTGAATGTTGCAAAGATTTGTTTTATCAATGAAGTAGGTATTGACTACATATTGAGGATCTAACAGTGTAAGTGCTCTATTAATTATCATAATCACATATCTGTGTTCCAGCTAAGGTTGTAGACACCTGAGTCTCCCAGCCACCCCTGCCTCTACCTCGAGTGAGACTTCATCTACTTCGCAGGTGTTGTTGAAAAGGCTAGTAGTTAGGGTTTTGTTGGTGCTTTGTTGTAGCATTGAACCATGGTTCTACCCCTATGCCAAAAAATGGTTCCATTGTCGGGACCTAAAATTGTGATTGTTGGGAACTGAGAAAGAAGGAGCTTTGTGAAAAGATTCATCCTAAAGTTGTGAAAGCTTTGTGCACAGATCTTTCTCTCTAGAGCGCATTATTCTACTTGATTTATAAATCTCTGTGCCAAAATAAAGAAGCCTGATCTGAAGAAAAGAAGTCGAATCTGAAGGAGAGAAGCAAGATCTGAAAGATTTTTGCTCTAAGAAAGGTAAAAGTGAGAATTTATTATTAAAAGAGGTAAGATTTGCAAGCTCTGTGCTCTTATAAAGGTAAGAATAGTGAAAATTTTTAGATCTGGAAGCCTTGTGTTCTGTAGAAATAAGATAAGTGGAAATTTTTGTTTCTAGAGTATGGATCTAGGTATGTTTAATAGAGTTTGTCCTAGTTCAAAAACTAGGGTATTGATAGATGAAGGAATATTTGATATTATTTGACAAGAATAGTGAAAGATATGTTATACCTATGCATAGAAAGAATGTTTGGACTAACAAATGGATGTGGGATCCTAGAGAGAATTTGTTGTTGGTTAGCTCCTATGCTCCTAGTGCGCAGTACAGGAGAAGTTGGGAGTAATTTAAAATAAAGAGAGGATTGACCCTCTATTACAACTACAGAAGACCATGACATTTTTCTAAGGAATTCCCTGGAAGAAGACCTAGTTGTCTTTGCTGCAAAGCTATGGACCATGAAGTGTTGGATTGGCCTAGAATGATTGCTAAAGTTGAAAGAATGAATTTGAACCAAGAAAACCCTAAGGCAGATCCATAAATGGAATAATCCTAGAAAGAATCATATAAAGTATTGTTATAGATGAAAGAAACCCTGAATGACCATCGACATATCAACTTATCAGGGATACTCAAAGAAAAAGAATGCATCGAAGAAATAATAGGATACTTCGACATTGACTTTGTTTTGGATGAGGAAACATAGGTGAATATTACGATAGAGAGAACTTGGGAAGTTATAGGGAAGCCTTCTATGATTCCTTCATTATGAGGAATACGATTATTCAAAGGCAAACTGGTAAACCTCTATGGGAAACTCGCTCATATACCTATGCACGTTAATGGAACTTTGACAGAAGTAGATTTTGAGATTATTAAATTCATTGAAGACATCACCCCGTTTACCATGTTACTAGCCATCCCTTGGATTGAAAGAGACCAGGCCAAAAGGAAAGAAGAAGAAGAAATGTTAGAACAATAGAAGCAGGAGTTAAAATAATTCATGACTAGAAGGATCACACACTTGATTGCAGAACAAGAGAATAGATAGAAGCTATTTAACACTAGAGACCCAGATGTTGAAGCTGAAATAACATTAGAAGACCAACAGAAGACTGAAGTACTTATCCCAGACAAAGAAGAGGTACTACCCCTAAATCCTAGGAAATAATTTCAACAGCGCGAAGTAACTATGTTAAGAGAAGATAAGAATCAGAATGGAAAAAGGCATACTGATACGAAGCTCACTAGAAATAAGGCCAGAAAGCTAAGTAAGAAGAGGGATAATATTGAAAAGTTATAGAAGGTCCCAGAAGGAACCTCACAGAAGGAAAATTTGCAAAATTGGAGCTTTGTCGGGATATCAGAATAGCAACACAACTTAACTTCACCATGGCGAAGAAATATAGTCGTTGGGGAATGTTATAACCATTAGATCAATGCTCCAAATAGATAGAAAACCATTTATGGCCAACCAGCTCGCCATCCGACCGTTGAGACCATGCCATAATGGATAGAGCCAAGTTAATAAATACCTCATACCCATTGCAAACGACCCAGTGTCGAGTTACCCATTTATCCCACCATGCCACGCACCGAGAACACTTTTTCGAATTGAGAATTTGAGACCATAGACTACATTGAGTTTATACCGTGATCATCGTTCTTCTGCTCTGTCTCTCGTTATTGTGTCTAAGCTACCCCCCCTGAACCTTAGATTATTAACCACGAGCGTGTATGTCGGATGAGTTGAGCGTTGCAGAAAGAGTTGTTGAGGAAGTTTTGATCGACTTGATGACTGAAAGAGTCATGTCAGAGAGAGGATTATCCATAGGTGTACACGCATCATCCACGAGAGGACTACCAACCTCTCCATCAACTGCTTGATCCAGACAATCCTAACCATCAAATGAGAAGCAAACCAAGCATAGGGATGACCTCGCGAATTCTAAGTTGATTCCAAGCATATTAACTACCTATATAACACCTCTGAGTGGTGTTGTAAACCGTGACAACGTACCTAGATATTTTGATTATGCCTTGGTCTCTGTGTACCTGCCGAAAGGGATACACGTAGTTCACATAGACCAAGATAAGATTGCAGCGTTGAAGTTTAGCGACTTCAACCTCAGCGACCGGAAAGTTTACAACATGCTTGCCCCACATAAGTAACTGACTAGAACAAAGGGAAATAATTTGAATATCGTCCCTCAGTCATGGACCCATAACCTTGCGCAGTCCACCCTATTGAACATTATGAAGATTCTGTACTTCGGACAACTCTAAGAGGTGAATGCATGTGTCAAATTGTTGTTGCCTTGTTACCATGGAGGTTATATATGGTTAAAACGTCACATAACATTGGATCTTACATTGATAAATTAGATCACCGAGCTTAGTATGCAGGGACTCGACCCACATGATTTATATCCTGGAAAATCCATGGACCGTGCTCTTGCTCAAAGGATCAAGGACACTTATGGAAATGTCGAGAAGGGAACATGAGGCTACAAGGTAGCTTCTATCTAGAGTGGCACAGTGCACCTCGCCTGTCAATTGATCGCAGGAAATTTAGTATGCAAAAACCGACCCACCCAAGTGACTGGTTTTGTATTCGACCTTGCAGGGAAGTGTGTGGAGGGCCTACAAATGAATTGGGCAAAGTACCTAGTAAACCAATTAGAGCTTGACTGTAGAGAAGTGCAAGATCAAGGGTACGAATTCCACTTTAGCTTGCTATTGATCCTGATCACTTTCATTGCCTAGGAGAGGTCGGAAGGTGCGACCTTCCCAGACATCAAGACCTTTGAACCATTGGTTGTGAAGTTCAGCACACTGTGGTATTCAAGCGACATGAATAAACAATGTAATTCCAATGTTGTATTTCATGCATACTACAACCAATTGAAGGTATCCATACAGTCTGCACCTCGTATAACTCTAAATACTTTACACCAGTTCCAACCTTTGATTAAATTCAGCTCGGACCACCATTTCATTTACATCACAGCGTGCGCTGATGAGCACAAGAAGCAACTTCATTCCTACTACAAGCTAACAAAAGAGGACTTGGAGGAGATCACCAAGAATTGGTCGACGAATCTCCTCATTCCAGCAGACCCTACGGAGATATCTGATATAGATAGTCCAGAAACTACGCAGGATACACCCGGGATGAGCAAGACAAAGAATACCAAAGAGGTCCATGATTTAGACAACACATCCATTAAGACCATTTCCATCTCACCCGAGAAAGTAGGTGATGATGCATAGTTGAATGACACAAATTTCAAGAAGTGGCAGGGTGACGAGATTGATCCCCTAAAGAAGAGGAAAGGTTCACCTCTGAAACCTTCCTCCCAAAAGAAATTGAAGGCCACTGTGATGAAGATGCAGACCTTCCTCACCTCTTATGACTTGGACTTCCTCGTACAAACCCTAAATGATGCTTCACTGGAGATAGCAGAGAAAAAAAAATCAAAGCAAGAGGATTTGTATGATCAAATCATGACTAAAATCCAAGGAGTACAGTAAGCCCTACAATCTAGTCGCGCAGTCTTCATTATGCCAAGAGAGCCACAAGTGGGAGATGAGCCAGCTCAACTGCACCGAATAGTTGATACAGTTGAAGATCCTCTTCAATGAGCACAAGAGGAAAAAACACAAGCCACCCGGGATTTGGTACAAGTACAGGGAGTACTTGTAGAACAACGTCGAGCTGCTGAACAGGAAATGAGCACTCTTCAAGCAAAGTTCGATGAAGAAAAGGCATAGTTGCAAGAAGCCAAGGAACATTTTCTCATCATGCAACTCGAAGTGAAGGAAATGGTCAACAAAGAACTTTGATCTGTGACTGTCATAGAAGTAAAGGAAGAGGATCAAGTGATGAAGCAAGTAGTAGAACATGAAGAAGTGATCCAGTAGCTCTAGCAGTGCATAGCAGATTTAGAGCTACGCATTGTACGAGACCAACGAGAAGCCACTTCCTACATCACAGTTGACAGATTGAAGGCCCTTACCTTAGAATGCAAACAATTCACTGATCTCAGTGCCCAATTGTATGAGAAGCTCGCTAAGAACCCAAAATTGCAGGCACTAGAGTTGCAGCTCCAGGATGCAAAGAAACACATAGAGATACTACAAGCGCAGCTGAAGGCTCTGTCAGTAGTAGAAATAATTAAGATATATCAAGAGTAGCAAACCACCCAACAACAAATCCATAATATCCAGAGAATATTTATGGATATAACTCAGAAACTACAACTGGTACAAGATAAGGCCTATCAGTTGTTTACATAGGTGGAAGGCCATGGCATAGAACTGGAGGAGGTTAGCACCATGAAAGAACAATTCTTGGAAGGACCTGTGAATGATGCATTCATTCAAGAATTTGTTGAAAAAGAGTGCGTAGCATAACAGAAAGTCAAAGCATTTTGAGCCAATCTTGAAGCATTCGAAGCAGAACTTCCTACATCAGATTGACTCGGGGCAGTCACAAGTGAGTTTTGGGGGCCTGTTGGCCCTTGATCAGGTTTTGTGGATATCTGGTCAAGTTTGACCTATTTTTGGACTTCGACAACCTCTCGAAGGAGGAGCACAAGACGAAGCAGAGATCGTAGGATCTTGGCCCCTTTTTGGGTCCTTTTTGGGATGTGGGAATATGTAACGGTAATGGGATGTCGACCCATGGGTTTACCCATGTTTAGGCCTATTGTTTATATATAAATAGATGCTTAGTCTATATAGAAGTGTGGTGCATCTATGTGATGTGAATGTATGCTAAGTGCAAGTAGAGTCTATAAGTTCTTTGTGAATGACTGTGTGAGACTTGCAAATCTAAGTGAAAGTCATTATAGCAATATTGTGGAAGGCTTAGTGTTGGAACGTAAGGAAGAAGGATCTAGAGAGTTGCACATATCTTCTATCCTGTGCAGAGTAAGGGTTTTGAGGCTCTGTGCTTGTAACCGATTGACTGAAGACAATAAAGAAGAAGAGTTGGTGGATGTAGCCCTAGGATGGGGGTGAACCACATAAGCACTGTGTTGTTATGATTTGTGCTTTAATGTGTTTATGACTCTCTATATAAGTGATTTTATATAGATAGATAGGTATGCTTATGATTTGTGCTATGAATGTTAGATCTGACTTCTACGAATGTGCTTAGTGCTTTCTTTTGCTAGATCTGACCCATCTATTTGTGCTAAGTGATTAATTACATTAGATCAGTGTGAATGTTGTGAAGCTCTGTTTTATTAGTGAAGTAGGTTTTGACTGAATATTGAGGATCTGATGGTGCTAAGTGATTTATTAAGTATCATAATCATAGATTTTTGTCCTAACTAAGGTTGTAGACACCCAAGTCTCGCAACCACCCCTGCCTCTACCTCAGGTGATACTTCATCTACTTCACAGGTGTTGCCGAAAGGGTCGGTAGTTAGGTTTTTATTTATGTGTTGTTGTAGCATTGAACCTTGGATCTGCCCCTATGCCAACAATGGTAAAAATTATTGGAAGATCCCAAAAACAAGGAATAAATATGCATGTGTCTAATTTCTACTTGGCACTCAAGGAAATCCTCCTCAACTACTTTTTCATACATCTCAAGGATTATATCTCTTTTACATAAGTTAAGGTAAGGAATTTTGGTTATCAAAAAATACTATTATATTATTGAATCCCACCCCCCCTGGCCCCCTCAACCCTCTCTTGTTCCTCTCTCATGGATTCATAGCCCCCCATTGTTTTAGTCCCTCACGTATCATAGACAGTAATGCATATTTTTATTAATAACTTTAATGTGCATCATTTAAATTTCTTGGCCCTTCATCATACTATTTGGATCAAAGACTAATTTTCATATTTACGTTAGATTACATTCAGAGGATAAAAACTAGGGTGTTACAACCATTTAGGCCAATTATTATTCTAAAGGCATTTGTAAGGGAAAGGTTTTCTCAAAACGTGGTCTTTTTTATCATGCGATATAGTATACTGCATATTCTTATCCTTGGTGGATGTAACTTGTTTCTAGTGTTAGTAGATGTTATCAATAGTTATATTATCCTATTATCCCTACAACCCTATTCACTTCACCCTCTTGAATAATGCAATTGATCCCATTAATTCCATCACCTAGAATGAACAAGTCCTGATGACATTTCCTTTGCATGCCTCTATCTCAAACCATGCATACTCCTCTTGTAACGTAGTAGGTAGGGTTTGAGATCACACATTTCACTCAACTCAGTTTGTATAGGATTAATAGTGGTTTTCTTTTGGTTAGGATAGGATGTTGACCCTAAACAGGGGTGGATAACACAAAGAGTCTCCTAGGATTCCTTTTCCTTTGCATTCGATCGAAGGGATCATGGGTTTGAGTCACATTGGTAGCCATAATGTCATAGGTTAGGAAATAATATAAGATCTATCATGGAATTTTTTAAGGGATAATAATGGTGAAATCATCAGTAAGCTCGATATCTATAGCATTTTGGGGAGGTTGTATATCTAAATGAGGAATCCCTTGAGAAAAATGATTAGGTAACTTTGGTTGTGCACGTTACAAAACATGAAGACAAGGTTGGTATATTTAGTGTATTTAAACCCTCTTCATCCTTTGTAATATCCCACAACTTATTATAACATGTGTTTAAAATCAACTAACATGTTTTTAAAATTAAAACCATTCTATTTTTTTTTAAATTCAAATTTCATCTTTTTTAGTAACTTAAACAATCTTTTTGAATTTAGATTTATGGGGAAAAAAATCAATAATTTGACTACTTTTTTGGTTTAGGAACAAATTTAAATGAAGAGTGGTGAACACTAAGTTGGATCTTGTTCTCCTTGCCTCAGAATTGTCAACTCCATTATGGATGCAGCCAATGAGTATGGAATATTTGCACAAGTGTGTGAGTATTAATGAAAAAATGATGAATGGAAATACATGAATGTTTTGTTTGTATTTTTGATTAAATTGTGGGAGTAATGAGATTATAATTCTCATTTATGATGAGCCTTCAAGCATTTTTGAGCCAGGCATTCCACAATATTTTTCTACCTTTTCTTTTTAATAATTTTTTTTATGATGTTTTATTTCCCCTTTCCTTCAATTTTTCATCAAAGTTTTCCATGAACACTTTCATTATGTTTTCATGTGAATGGTCAAACTAAGGTTCTCATTGAAGAGGAACCTTTGAAAACCTAGATTACTATAAAATGATGTTAAAAACATTAATTATTTTCCCTCCATGATTGACATTGGGAATATCATGAAATACATGGATATGGAACATTGGCATCTGGTTAGTCGTATGGGTAGAGCATCGACGATTATTTCAATAAGAGGTATCTGAATAAAAATAAAAATTTTGATATGTTGGAAGTCTGGTTTTCATTGATGTCAACAATGCACAGGACACAAGCTCAGAGAAACAACAATGCATCACGCAAGACACAAGCTCAGGAAAAATAACATTGCATCGTGCAAAACACAAGCTTGGAATAAATAGCACTACATTGCGTAGAGATCACATAGGACACAATATTAGAGAATAGTGTTGAGTTCGTGCAGGACACAAACTCATAGAAATGTAACATGATGCATAGCGTTGCATCACGCAGAGATTGAACCATTGAAAATTATTCTAGATTAACGTTGATAGATGTAACACACTTTTTCCATATAACCTACAATGATAAGACCTAAAATTAGTATTAAAACCACATTGTTGAGTTCCCTACCTCATGCGACATGGAATTAGTATTAAATCCCCATTGCAACAAGTTTTGAGACAYGAGAGGTACAACCCMATTGTGATAAGTTTCGATACATGAGAAGCACATCCCCATTGCAAACATTTTTAGACACACGAGGGGCATAGCCCCCTTTTGACAAGTTTCAAGACACGAGAGKTGCAACCCCATTGCGGAAAGTTTTGAGACAYGAGAGGATCATCCCCATYGCAACAAGTTTCTAGACATGAGAAGCGAATCCCCATTGCAATACATTTTTGAGACATGAGAGGTGCAACCCCATTGCGACAAGTTTCGATACAAGAGAGGAGAAAYCTCATTCTAACAAGTTCCAAAKATACAAAAGGCACAAACCTACTAAGACAAGTTCTCATACACATAAGGTGTAGCCCCATTGTGAAAAGTTCCAAGATATGAAAGGCACAACCCCATTGTGACTTAATCCACGATTCTTTCCATAAGTCAAATGTTGTGGAAATGGGCTGAAGGAAGTAGCTAGATTCCCAAAATAGTCAGACATGGAAATCAACGATCAAAATTGAATCCTGGTCATGATCCAATGATGGTCAAGTTTCGACAAATCTAGAGCTTTGCGTAATCATGAATGCAACAATCTTAGTCATTTTTTGGGTTTTCTCAGAATTGATCATTCCATAAGTAAGATTGACATAAGAAAAAACTAAACTTAATTAATTTAAACGGGATTTAAATTCAATTCAAGTTAGCTGCAATAAAAATTTATTGTTAATGAACAGGAAGATATATTCATTAAAAATACACAATGGTTCAATGATGCACACCATTTGGTAAGATATATAAACCCATTATAATGAATAATGAAAGTGTGACTCGAGAAATCTGAGTATACATGAAGCAGAGTCACCAGAATATATGAGAATACAAATAACTGCACAGTGAGGGTGGAAGGGAGGATATAGGAAGGACTATAGTCCTTTACAGGTAGAGTCCTAAAGCAACAAGGGGTTGGTGCCTCCTTTCAAGTTGGTTCTTGAATAATTCAGGGGGTTGGATCCTCCTTTCAAGTTGGTGCTTGAAGAAGCAAGGAGTTGCAGTCTCCTTGAGTAGGTTCTCATAAAAGGAAGGGTATTTGTGTCTCCTATATTTGGTGCTCTAAAAAGGATTGGTTTCCTTCAGAATCACAACTATTATACATATATTGTAATTCTTGTTAATGATAAAATTATTTTTTAAATTCATTGTTAATGTATTGATGCAGTTGAAAAAGTTTTTAAAATGACTACTAATTGGATAAAAGGAAATATTGATTCACCCCCCCCC
>JZKD02S1908414.1:532966-572080 GCA_000966675.3 Picea glauca
CTGAAACTGAAAGACATTTGCTGAGGAGGAGATTCCAAGTTTGCCCTCATGGATTCATGGTCAGGCTAGGGGGTGAATCGGGCAAGTGTTTTGGTTTCCCTGTTCTATGATTGGGAGGAATGTGGTTGTTCCCTTTGTCTTCCCACGAACTAGTTCAAATATGTTAATTATTTTCCTTCTCTATTTAAACGATTATATATATGTCTGTTGTAATGCATTTGATAATTCTGAGTGAAGTATTTTCCAATTCACTGGTAAACGATTATATCCCTGATGTAGTATATCTATTAATATCGAATCTGATATAATATCTGAGAAAGAACCTGTTCATGTGTATGGGGTCTAAATGCTAACATAATATCCTGTAAATTAAGTTCCAAGTGACTCTTTATGATTAGACTGAATTTTGAATAATTGTTAGAAATTTTCTTTTATTTATTATGACAATCAAAAAGTCATTGCATGGCTAAATTTTGGAAGCAATCCTTTTTCAGTAATCTTGATCTCTTCTTTAAAGAGGTAGTCGTAGGGTAAATTACAGTACATCGAAGTTCCTTGTATAGAATTAACTGTGGAGTGGAAACTAAATCTAGATAAATGGAATATTTATATTTTTGTGAATAAAAGTTCAGAATCAGAAATCTACTCAACGAGTATCTGCCTCACAGTATGGAATTAATCCAATAGGAAATACTAAATTTTTCCCCACGATATAATTCTATCACATATAACTACAACTACAAATGATATGTTGGATATAGGAGGCCAATAATCTCATTCAGAACTAGAGATGTTGGAAACCCCTTTTGTATTTTTGTATTTTTTTTATACGATATGAGTCGAAATTTCTAGCTAAAACCACAACCCTGACTCATATCTTTCTATTTAAATCGGACATAACGAAATAGAAGAGTACCAGTAGCTATATTACTTAAATTTTGGGAACATTTTAGTGTCGGAATAAAATACAACCGAATAATATAAACTTCATCTTTCATATCTAAACAATAAATTTGGTGCTCGAATTCTCACTATGGTTCAACCTATCTTTTCGAATACTTTCAACCAGAATTGTCAGTCATTAAATAAGAAAGTTTATTACATATGTTGAACCAATTTAAAAAATAAAATAAAATCAAAACACAGATTAAAAACATGTGCAAGTACTGGTGTTATTCCAACAATGGAAATACGACCTCGGGGTACATTCAATGGATATCCTCGAAGTCAAGATAGAGCTATTCATAACAAACTAGTTGAGGCCACGAACTCCTATGTGCGACCTAGGACCTGTAGACTTTAAACTGAGAATTGGTGGGTTTGGAACCTGATTACCTTTCTCCACTAAAGACAGGGACGGATACTCAGGGCTTGCGCAGACTGAAGTCATGGAGAAGAAAAGTAAACCCAAAAATTAGTAAATTTCAGTTGAAATAAAAATAAAGAAATCGACAAAATGGCAAGTGTTAAATCAACAATTTGTTTTCGTCCAAAAAAGGACACTTATCTTTTTGATGCACAGGCTCAGGCCCTTGCCTCGTCATTTACAAATCTGGATAGATGACTGGGCTGAAGGAAGGGGGTGCAATAAATCCATGATGGGTACCTCACATCAACAAGGGCCATCATTAGTGATTTTATCAATACTCAAAAGAAATAAAGATGATAAACCAAAATGGAGTTAGTTACAACAACTAATGTTTTTAAACAAAGTGAAACAAATGACGGTATTAGTTTTCCTTAACACATAAACGATATAGGTCGAGCTATGCCAAGGATACGTTTAAACCTCCCATAATCATATTTACATAAATTAATGAGGAACCAAGTATCCAGTACAGAGATGTCGTATTCATACCCCTAGAGGTCACCTTACAACTTATAGTATCCAACACGAAGGAAAACTATTGTTCGATTTCATTTCGATGGAGGAAAAACATTTCTCGTAAAGCACACACAGAGCTAATAACTCAAATTCGCATACCATAAGGTAGTTCCAGGAACTGTATATGAACATCTTAGATGGATTTTATAATTATGCCAAGTAAAAAAAATTCACTGTGGGTTTTCTTTCTTTTTGTTTGGGTCAAGACTGTAAAGGATTCTAGGTATAGTACCGTCGGGTGGACTCACCCCTTGAAAATAAGGAATAGAAAGGTGTTATCATAGAACGTATCAGCAAACCCTACGAAATTTCACCCGTGCCCAACTATGGTCTCGCTATACACTACCGGAAAGGAGCACGAGGGAGAATGACTTTTGGGCATTCTGTAACCCTAGATTGAGGCTTATTAGTGGATTAAACTGGTAAGCCTCTGTAAATTTGAAAACGAGGAGAGAAAAATAAGAAATGCACAAATAACCCCAAACTGGGTTCAGAATAAGATTTAACCCCGAAAAATACCAAGAATTAACGTTAATGGAAATGTAAATACACATTGTGGTAAGATCCACAAAGTGAAAGGGACCTTCGCAGAATTAGAACTTCAAGAAACCTACACGACTGCTCCAGATACGATAGCCCAATAGGAACTTACCAGTAACGTGGACCATGTCGACTGGATTTCTGGGCAAGTGGCCTCTAGAATGATAGTTTTCCCTTTCAGAAGGAAAAACACATAGAGTCTATTCTTTTGAAGAGTCATAATGATGTGGAAGGAGTTCAGCTAACCCTAAGTTGAGGAGAAGCTACCAGAATAAATGTCGAAGTACAGAATGGGTCGAGCCATGTGCTAGGGTAAACTTGGCAAAACAAGACTAGAGAAACAATGGATGGGAAGGACACTGAAACCTTCTTATATAGGGCCTCCATTGATTATGAGAACAGAGTCTTAACTCCTTTGACAGGAACATCCCCTGCCCTTAATAACCTTTTTTTTTTACATTTAATGGTCGTCTCTTTCGAGGAGCGACTAATCGAGTATATTCGGAGTTAATTGTTTGTTTCATCTAGACTATTGTTGTAGTTGGTTAAGACTCAGTTGAATAATATGGTCATGCGAGGATTCCTCACCCAAAACTATGTCAAGCTTAGTGTTCAGAAGAAATGTACCACAAAGTGTTTTACGAAGAGAATCAAATTAATGACCTACGACGTTATTGACTCGTAATGAACCATGTACGATTTGTGGTGTTGAATGTAACTCCCGTCAAATCCTCCCTTGAGTGGACACCTCCTTTTTAGAACAAAAGATATAGCCTAACGTGCCAAAACAAGGAATTATGTTCCAAGGGGGAAACTTAGGACCTACTAGTTCTAGGTATATGTTTATAGAACCACTATATAAATAAATATAGTCTAAATACGTGTTGAAGAAAAACTGGTAGGAATTTTAGAGGATTCCTCATTTTAAGTTTGAATTTACTCTGGTATAAGATTGTGACCTTATGGTAGAAGAATAGATGGGTTTTAAATCCAAAATCAGGATGAATGTTATACCACTCCTTTATTATGAAGTTATTAAGCTAAAATGAGTTTGGCACCCCACAAAAAAAAAATTATTTCATTTTGAGATATATTACATATGGTATCAGAGAAAAAGGTTACAACACTGGACCTGAATAGCACCACATTAGTTGCTTAGCACATATTTTGATCTATGCAAAACTAATAAACCTTTTTGTTACAAATAGAAAACATTTATGTTTTGTGTGAATTATGGTAGCTCAGGATGATGCAGAAATTAGAATGGAAGGAAATTCAAAATAGGGACCTCATGGAGATCCAAGAAAGAATAGTGACAGAAGCTCTCCTACAAAAGTACTGGAAACAATGAGGAATCTTATTTTTGAGCTACAGGTTTTCAAAGAAGACAATGAGACATTGAAGAAATCACATCAGGAACAACAAGAGATAAATGAGGTCCTGTTTCATAGTATAGTGACCAAGAAAAACCCAAAGGACGATAACCATGATGAAGAGGTCACCAAAAGGGACTCCAAGAACTCTGGGCCGGAAACAAAAAAAGGAGATAGTTCATCTGAAGGAACACCTTCAGCTGAGGAAAAAACTAAAATAGACAGAAAAAGAAAACAAGTAGATCACCTTGAAGGAGAATTTAAAAATATTAAACCAACTACCTTTGATGGAGAATCCAGGATAGGAGAAGAAGCTTAGGCATGGTTGTTGGACATCAAAAAATACTTCCATATCTACAACTATTCCATTAATATGAAGGTCAGAATGGCCATCTACAATCTGAAAGGGAAGGCCAACATTTGGTGGCAAGACCTGAAATTGGCCAAGGGCCTAAAGAAGAAACAGTTGGAATGGTTTGACTTTAAGAAGTATTTCAAGAGACAATACCTTTCTGAAAACTATTATGAAAGAAAACGAAAGAATTTTACGAGTTATGACTTGGACAGATGACGATGGAGGACCTTAGAAATAAATTTTTGGAACTACTAAGGTTCGTACCATACATCCGAGAGGATAAGGTAAAAATCCAGCGATTCTTAAGTTGTTTACCACAGTCCTACAGGGATAGAATTGAGTTTGAAAACCCCAAATCCTTGAGTGAAGTATTCAGGAAAGCACAAATGTGCTATGACCAATATAAACAATTGGTAGAGTTTCCCAAACCCTGGAAGGATAAGAAACAAGATCAAATGAACCAACGGAAGAAGGGATACCAGCTAGCTCCTTATCAGAATGAAGAAGAAAGCTTTCCGAGAAAGGATTTTCACTCCAATCATTCGAATATGCAAATCAACGGTAAACCGGTAAATCGGGGAACAAAGAAGTTTGGGGACAGCTCCCATGAGCCATTAAAGTGTTGGGAATGTGGAGAACCCCATCTAAGGAGGAACTATCCACGTTTAATTTCAGTAAACAGAACTGTTGTTCATAATTTGCAGGAAGCCTCAACAGTGGGTGATGTGGGCAAAATCCTGCATCAGATAAATGCATCCATAGATGGTCGGCAAGCTGACCACCAGACCTTTGTAGTAGATATCGAAGGTAAAATCAATAACTCTCGAATTTTTGTTTTAATTGACCCTGAAGCTACGTTAAGTTATATTACTCCTGATGTAGTAGAGTCAAACAAACTTAAGAAATTGAAGCACGCAAAATCATGGCTAAACTAGCAATAGGGACTAAAAGGAAAGTAGTTGAATTTATTTCTGATTTTGAATTCAACTTAGATGGTCAAAATATAAGGAAAAATTTGAACATCCTACCACTAGGGTCTTATGATATGATTATAATAATGGATTGGTTGGAAAAGCACAAAGTAGTACTAGATTGTTATGCAAAGACACTTAACTATAAAGACGATTTTGGCACTACTAGAACAACCCAAGGTATACCAAAACCGATATCAGTTAGACAAGTTTCAGCGATGTAACTCAAGAAATGTATGAGAAAGGGATGTCAAGTTTATGCAATCCAAGTAACGAATCTGTTAGAAAGAGAAGATAAGCCAAAGTTAGAAGAATTTGATGTCCTATGTGAATTTAGAGACATGTTTGTCAATGAGATACTAGAATTACCTCCTAGAAGGGAAATGGACTTCTCTGTAGACCTACTACCTAGTTCAGCCCCTATCTCAAAAGCACCTTACCGAATGAGTCTACCAGAACTGACAAAATTAAAAATACAATTACAAGAATTGTTGGACAAAGAGTATATCAGACCGAGTGTTTCACCATGGGGGGCACCAGTCCTCTTTGTGAAAAAAAAAGACGGTACTCTAAGACTATGTATCGATTATAGACAACTGAACAAAATGAATATTAAGAACAAATACCCATTACCAAGGATAAATTATATGTTCGATCAAGTAGGTGGGGCCAATATCTTTTCAAAGTTGGATTTATGATCCGATTATCATCAAGTTAGGATTAAAGACGAGGACATAAACAAAACAACTTTTCGAACAAGATATGGACACTACGAATTCGTAGTCATACCTTTCGGACTCACTAACGCACCAGCCACATTTATGTGCCTGATGAATAGTATTTCCAGTCAGTACTTAGACAAGTTCGTAGTAGTATTTATCGACAATATTCTGGTCTATTCTAAAACGAAGGAAGAACATGATGAACACTTAAGAATAGTTATGCAAACATTGAGGAAACACAAACTGTACACCAAATTTGACAAGTTTGACTTTTATCAAAAGTAAATACAATATCTAGGACATGTAATTTCAGCAGAAGGCATTGTCGTAGACCCAGAGAAGATAAAATCCATTATGGAATGGTTGGTACCTAAGGATGTAGTAGATATCTGGTCATTCATGGGAATCATCGGATATTATCACAGATTTATAGAAGGGTTTTCCAAGATAGCCTACCCTATCACATCATTACAAAAGAAAGGGACCAAGTTTAACTAGTCATAGAAATGTCAAGATAGTTTTAACAAGATGAAGAAATTATTGACAACTACACCCATATTGAAGGTGGCAGACCTAGATAAGGACTTCACCATATGTGTTGATGCAAGTAAAGAAGGACTAGGTGGTGTCCTAACTTAGGAAGGACACGTTATTTGTTATGAGTCCCGAAAATTAAAAGAGCATGAGAGAAATTATGTCACCCATGACTTAGAATTGGCAGCAGTAATACACGCCTTAAAAATGTGGTGACACTACATAATGGGAAGAAAATTTCTACTATTGATGGATAATTGCGGGGTGAAATATATGTTTAGCCAACCAGATCTTAATGCAAGACAAGAAAGATGGCTAGCCTTCTTGAGAGAATTTGACTTCGAGGTCAGACAAATCAAGGGTAAGGAAAATAAGGTAGCAGGTGCTTTAAGTAGAAGAGTTCATAGGTTATTTGAGATAAGTATCAGTAGGGAAGAAAGTGATCTAGAACAAAGAATAAGGACGACAGGTATTAATGATAGAAATTACACTAAGATAATGGCAGAATTACAAAAAAGTACCGCAAACTCAGATAAACCAGATCTAAGTATCGACATGAAGGGACTATTATGATTTAAAAATAGAATTTACGTACCAGATTCAGTAGAGTTAAAATTAATAGTCTTGGACGAAGTGCATAAGAAACCATATTTTGGCAATCCAGGATACCAGAAAACAATAACAACAATTAGAAAACTATTTTTCTGGCCTAATATGAAGGGAAAAACAGCAGAATACTTGGCTAGGTGCCAAGATTGTTAGCAGGTAAAGGTTGAGCACCAGCATCTAGCTGGGCTATTACAGCTATTATCAGTACCAAAATGGAAATGGGAGACCATATCGCTGGAATTTATAACAGGTTTGCCTAAAAATCAGAAACATAATGATTCTATCATGGTGGTAATCAATAAACTTAGTAAGTTTGCACACTTTATTCCTATAAAGTCTACTTTTAAAGCTATAAACATTGCTGAAATATTTATGAAAGAAATTTTTAGACTACATGGTATTCCAAAAATGGTGATTTCAGATAGAGACGTAAAATTCACATTCACTTTTTGGAAGGAATTGTTTGCAGGGATAAATACTAATTTGAATTTTAGTACGAATTATCATCCATAAACGGATGGACAGACCAAAAGGACAAACCAAATCATAGAGAATATGTTCTGCATGTACGTAAGAACAAAACCGAACAAGTGGGAAGACTATCTAAACTTGGTAGAATTTGCATATAACAATGGGTACCAAACTTCAGCTAAGTTAAGCCCTTTCAAGGTACTGTACGAAAGAAAGTGTACGACTCCAATTAGCTAGGATAACCCGGCTAACAGACTCATGGTTGGACCAGAGATGCTCCAAGAAATGGAGAACATTGTAAAGAAGGTACAATAGAACTTAAAAGAAGCACAGGACAGACAAAAAAGCTATGTAGATCAGAAAAGAATACACTTGGAATTTCAAGTGGGAGATCATGTTTATTTGAAGGTCAAAGCCCGAAAAAGTTAGTTGAAGTTAGGAAACTGTGCCAAGCTAGCACCCAGGTTCTGTGGGCCCTTCGAGATACTAGCTCAAATTGGACCTGTAGCATACCAACTTGCACTTCCATCTAATCTAAGAATTCATAATGTATTTTATGTTTCTTTGTTGAAAAAGTATGTTCATGACCCTACTCATATGATTGATTGGAACTTGGTGTAGGTGGAACCCGAAGGCGAGTTCCAAGTGGAACCCCTGCGTATTTTGGATCGGAGAGAAATAACACTTCGGAACAGAGCCATCACTTAGGTAAAGGTGCAATGGAAGCACTTTAGTCCTGAGAAGGTCACTTCGGACTTGGAAGGAGATTTGCGGAAATCTCATCCAATCCTGTTCCAAGGAATGAACACTAAGTACAGTTTTTTATTGAAGGGGGAAAGGATGTGACATCCCCAAAAATAAACTATTTCTGAAATTTAAAATTTGTTGAAAATTATTTTGTTTTTAGTAAATTCGAATTTGGAAAATTTTTGCCATTTATGGAAATTCCGAATTTTGAATTTGATAATTGTAATTAATTATTATGACTRTTGGGCAGAGATCTGATTTGACCCAACTAACTATTTGACTATGACACYAGTATGAAAACATAATATTTTATATTAATTGTAGGAGGACAAATGGAACARCCATGTTAAAATCAKCTGACCAGGACTCCATGAGTGGGGAACATGTTGGAACTACCTCTAGACTGATTGTTACAAGTGGAAAATCAATATTTGGCCATTGGMAGCCCCTGAAAATCAGGTATTTAGAAAGCTGGGAAAATTCCCATGGGGGGGGAAAGAAAGACCTAGGCAAAGACAATGTTGTTAAATAGCATATGTGAGGAGGCAGGACATTGCCAAGTATGTTGAGGAAAAAGACTACGAGTTATATTGCTGTTATAAACACTACGGATTGAGTGTGAGGCAAGAGGAGTCTATTGAAACTAAAAGACATTTTCTAAGGAGGAGATTCCAAGTTTTCCCTCATGGATTCATGGTCAGTCTAGGGGGTGAATCAGGCAAGTGTTTTGGCTGCTCTGTTCTATGGTTGGGAGGATTGTGGCTATTCCCTTTGTCTTCCTGCGAACTGGTTCAGATATGTTAATTCTTTTCCTTCTTTATTTAAATGATTATATATATGTCTATTGTAATGCATTTTATAATTCTAAGTGAAGTATTTTCCAATTCACTAGTAAACGATTAGATCCCTAATGTAGTTCATCTATTAATATCGAATCTGATATAATATCCAGAAAATAACCTGTTCGTGTGTATGGGGCCTAAATGACAACAGAATATCCTGTAAATTAAGTTCCGAGTGACTCTTTATGATTAGACTGAATTCTAAATAATTGTTCGAAATTGTCTTTTATCTATTACGACAGTCGAAAAGTCATTGCATGCCTAAATTCTGGAAGCAATCCTTTTTCGGTAATCTTGATCTTTGCTTTACAAAGGTAGCCGTAGGGTAAATTACAATACATCGAAGTTCCTTGTGTAGAATTAACTATGGAGTGGAAACTAAATCTAGATAAATGGAATATTTATATTGCTATGAATAAAAGCTCAGAATCATAAATCTACTCCGCGAGTATCTGCCTCATAGTATAGAATTAATCCAATAGGAAATACTAAATTTTTCCCCACGATATAATTCTATCACATATAACTACAACTATAAATGATATGCTGGATATAGGAGGCCAATAATCTCATTCAGAACTAGAGATGATGGAAACCCCTTTTGTATTTTTGTATTTTTTTATATATGATATGAGTTGAAATTTCTAGATAAAACCACAACCCCGACTCATATCTTTCTATTTAAATCGGACATAAAAAAATAGAAGAGTACCAGTAACTATATTACTTAAATTTTGGGAACATTTTAGTGCCGAAATAAATATAGCCGAATAATCTAAGCTTCATCTTTCATATCTAAATAGTAAATTCGATGCTCGAATTCTCGCTATGGTTCAACCTATCTTTCTGAATACTTTTGACCAGAATCGCCAGTCATTAAATAAGAAAGTTTATTACATATGTTGAACCAATTTAAAAAAAATAAAAAAATCAAAACACAAATTAAAAACATGTGCAAGTACTGGTGTTATTCTAACAATGGAAATATGACCTAGGGGTACATTCAACGGATATCCCCGAAGTCGAGATAGATCTATTCATAACAAACTAGTTGAGGCCACAAACTCCTGTGTGTGACCTAGAACCTGTAGAGTTTAAACTGAGAATTGGTGGGTTTGAAACCCGATTACCTTTCTCCACCAAAGACAGGGACGGATACTTAGGGCTTGCGCAAAATGAAGTCCTGGAGAAGAAAAGTAAACCCAGAAATTAGTAAATTTGAGTTGAAGTAAAAATCAAGAAATCGACAAAATGGCAAGTGTTAAACCAACAGTTTGTTTCCGTCAAGAAAAGGAAAATTATCTTTTTGATGCACAGGCTTGATCCCTTGCCTTGTCATTTGAAAATATGGATAGGTGATCGACCTGAAGGAAGGGGGTGCAGTAAATCTCTAATGGGTACCTCGCATCAACAAGGCCCATCATTAGTGATTTTACCAATACTCGAACGAAATAAAGATAATAAACCAAAAAGGAGTTAGTTACAACAACTAATGTTTTTAAACAAAGTGAAACAGATGATGGTATTAGTTTTCCTTAATACATAAACGATATAGGTCGAGTTTTCCAAGGATACGTTTAAACCTCCCAAAATCATATTTACATAAATTAATGAGGAACCAAGCAGTCAGTAAAAAGATGTCATATCCAGACCCCTAGAGGTTGCCTTACAACTTACAGTATCCAACACGAAGGAAAACTACTAAATGATTTCATTTCGACGGAGGAAAAACATTTCTCGCAAAGCACACACAGAGCTAATAACTCAAAGTTGCATACCGTATGGTAGTTCCAGGAACTGTATATGAACATCTTAGATGGATTTTATAATTATGCCAAGTAAAAAAAAAGTCACTGTGGGTTTTCTTTCTTTTTGTTTGGGTCAAGACCGTAAAGGATTCTAGGTATAGTACCTTTGGGTGGACTCACCCCTAGAAAATAAGGAATAGAGAGGTGTTATCACATAACATACCAACAAACCCTACGAAACCTCACCCGTGCCGAACTCCGGTCTCGTTGTACACTACCGGAAGGGAGCGTGAAGGAGAATGACTTTTGGGCATTATGTAACCCTAGATTGAGGCTTATTAGTGGATTAAATTGGTAAGCCTATGGAAAATTTGAAAATGAGGAGAGAAAAATTAGAAATGCACGAATAACCCCAAACTGAGTTCAGAATAAGATTTAACACTGAAAAATACCAAGCACTAACGTTAAGGGAAATGTAAATACACTCTGTGGTAAGATCCACAGAGTGAAAGGGACCTTCATAGAATTAGAACTCCAAGAAACCTACACCACTGCTCAAGATACGATAGTCAAATAGGAACTTACTAGTAAGATGGACCATGTTGACTGGATTTCTGGGAAAGTGGCCTCCAGAATGATAGTTTTCCCTTACAGAAGGAAAAGCACGCAGAGTCTATTCTTTTGAAGAGTCACAATGATGTGGAAGGAGTTTGCCTAACCCTAAGTTAAGGAGAAGCTACCAGAATAAATGTCGAAGTATAGAATGGGTTGGGCCATGTGCTAGGGTAAACTTGGAAAAACAAGACTAGAGAAAGGATAGATGGGAAGGACACTGAAACCTTCTTATACAAGGCCTCCATTGATTATGAGAACAGAGTCTTAACTCCTCTGACAGGCATATCCCCTACCCTTAATAACCTTGTTTTTACATTTAATGGATGTCTCTTTTGAGGAGAGACTAATCGAGTATAGTCGGAGTTAATTGTTCGTTTTCATCTAGACTACTATTGTATTTGGCTAAGACTCAATCAAATAAGATGGTCGCGTGAGGATTCCTGACCTAAAACTATGTCAAGATTAGTGTTCAAAATAAATGTACCATGAAGATTTTTATGAAGAAAATCAAATTAATGACCTACGACGTTATTGACTCGTAATGAACCATGTACGATTTGTGGTTTTGAATGTAACTTCTGTCAAATCCTCCCTTTACATACCTCCTTTTTAGAACAAAAGATATAGCCTTACATGCTAGAACAAGGAATTATGTGCCAAGGGGAAAACTTAGGACCTACTAGTTCTAGGTATATGGTTATAGAACCACTATATAAATAAATATAGTCTAAATACGTGTTGAAGAAAAACTGGTAGGAATTTTAGAGGATTCCTCATTTTAAGTTTGAATTTACTCTAGTATAAGATTTTCACCTTATGGTAGAAGAATAGATGGGATTTAAATCCAAAATCAGGATGAATGTTATACCACTCCTTTATTATGAAGTTATTAAGCTAAAATGAGTTTGGTGCCCCACAAAAAAGAAAAGAAAAAAATTATGTCATTTTGAGGTATATTACATTTGGTCTCATAAGTTGCAAAACCCCAAACTCCGAAACCCCGATGCACTCAATGTTTGACCCTAGGTCATGGGACCAGGTCATATGGTGATCCACTAAGGGAGGCGTTAAAAGAATGTGGGGTCCTTTTGGAGTTCGGAACTTCAGGAGTTGAGAGGTAGGAGAGTATGTTTGCGGGTTTGTCAAACTGTGAACTCCGATATCCCTTTTGGTGTAGACGCATGGTCACGGGGTGTGGTCACGTGAGGTAGGAGCTGAGAACCTTAAGCCCCCAATCAAGATTCAGGGATTTAAGTTTTAAAGGAACAAGACGCTTGACTGTAGAAGTCCCGATCTACGAAAAGCGCTTTTTGGTTTAGCACAAGGTCACAGCGAACGGTCGCATGGACTGGGATTTACGCATAGGCTAATCATCATTAATCTCTTTTCAGCTTTCAATGGTTGAAGAGAAAATAATTTCTCCCTTGAGAAATCTCAAATCACAAAATGCGAAACACGCCTTATAGGTAAGGTCGTGGTCATAAGGATGATCACATGAAGGGGGAGCTCGTGCTTGATGCTAGAGTCTTCACATGTGAGTTCTAAACAAGAGGACCTGTGGATCTGATTTACAGGGTTCTAGTGAGGACCCAAAAGAGTTGTTCTAGCTCAGAGTTAGAGGACGATCCATTGACTGGGAGGTCGTAGACCCCATTCGGGTAGGGGGTTTGCATGAGGTGGTATCAGAGCCAAAGAAAAAGATTTTAAGTTTGTTTACAAAACAACAGACAAATGAAGAAGAGAGGAAGGTTGGTATCCTTCATGGGAATTTCACTCTATTGGGAGGTGACATAGTGAAGTCATGCTGCCAAGAAGGGGTAGAGAAAATGTAGAGATGGAAGAAGAAATGAGGTGACTCGGAATGAGGTTAGACGCCATGGAAACAACACAAAGAAGGGCACCAGATACTGGTGATGTCAGTGAAGATGAGAGTGAAGAAGAGGTCAAAGATGGAAAAAATGTGGCAGAGGATGCTGCACAAGACCACTTGATAAAAGCCATTTCAAATATTGGGGCTAGAGAAAGGATTGAAGTACCTATGTACAAAGGTAATCTGGAAGTTGGAGAATTGATAGATTGGATACGCACCATGGATAAATACTTTGATTATGAAGATATCAAAGAGGGAAAAATGGTGAATCATGCAGTGACAAGATTGAAGGGTCACGCAACATTATGGTGGGATGAACTGCAAGCCAAAAATAGAAGAAATGGTAAGCAAAAAATTAAAAGCTAGGATAGAATGGTAGCTAAGTTGAAAGATAAATTTATCCAAAAAAATTACTAGATCAATCTTTACAGGAGGTTGCAGAACCTGAAACAAAGAGGTTTATCAGTGGAGTACACTGAAGAGTTCTATAGACTGAACATCAGGGCTGGATAGAAGGAGAATAAAGATGAAAATATAGCCAGGTATATCAATGGGCTGAGATATGAAATCCAAGAAGAGATCAACATGATGTCTGACAGTACATTCAAGGATGCTTATCAAGAAGCCTTGAAAGGTGAGGAAAAATTAGCCAGGAGGCAAAGTCAATGAATTAGAGGAAGAAATTCGATCCAAGGCAAAGGAACCAATAGGGAGAAGTTCTAGAAGTCAAATCTGGAATTTGATAAGCAACATAGCCACCAAGAGAAGGGTGGAAGCTCTAAAGAAGAAAAACATGGTGGACAAAGTTCTTTTCCCAGAGGTAGAGGAAGAGGAAGAGCTAGAAGAGGCATAATTAATTGCTATACCTGTGGAAAGGAAGAGCATAAATATTGGGAATGTTCTGATAGAGAAAGAGAAGGCAGAGAAGCACACATTGTCGAATCAGAGAAGCATGTGGAAGCAGAGGCCGCAGAAGGAGGAAGAAACCTCATGATGAGGAAAGTTCTTCTCAAACCAGAGAAGGAACCAGAAGAACCAGTTCAACAGACAAGCCTGTTCAGAACTGCTTGCAAGATGAAAGATAGGGTTTGCAAAGTGATCATAGACAGTGGGAGCACAGATAATCTAGTATCCACAGAGATGGTGGAAAAGCTAGATTTGAAGACAATTTCACATTCAAGTCCATACAAAGTATCGTGGCTGCAAAAAGGACATCAACTCATGGTAAGTCAACAATGCCAAGTTGAGTTTAAAATAGGAGGTTACAAAGATGAAATATTGTGTGATGTAATCCCTATGGATTTCTGTCATATTTTATTGGGAAGACCATGGAAATATGACCGAAAGGTTATTCATGATGGGAGGAAGAATACCTATACCCTAGAAAATAATGGTAGGACACATATGTTGTTACGCATAGTAGACAAGGAGAAGGCAGAAGCTAGTTCAAGCATACTTCTCATGAGTGGGAAGGAGCTCTGAAAGGAAGTCAAGAAAGAGAGAGAGATGCAATTTGTTGTTGTGAGGAATCCTAGAGTGGTCCTTACAAATACTTATGTAGAATATTTGCCTATAGAAATCCAAGAACTATTAGAGAACATTGTTGATATAGTTGTAGATGAGTTACCACACCCATTACCACCCATCAGGAGCATAAGCCATCACAATGACCTTATTCCAGGAGCTAGTTTGTCGAACAAAGCAGCTTATAGGTTGACACCTAGAGAGAATGAGGAAGTCAAGAATCAAGTCCAGGAGTTGTTGGATAAAGGGTTAGTCAAGGAAAGACTAAGCCCATGTGAATTACCAATTGTATTAAGCCCAAAGAAAGATGGAGGATGGAGAATGTGCACAGATTCTTGAGCCATCAACAAGATAAACATTAGGTACGGATTTCCTTTACTAAGGATTGATGATTTGATGGAATACCTGAGTGGCGCAAGCTATTTTTCGAAGATAGACTTGAAGAGTGGATACCATCAAATAAGAGTGAGACAAGGAGATGAATGGAAAACAACATTCAAGACGAATGGAGGATTATTTGAATGGTTGGTTATGTCGTTTGGGTTGACAAATGCACCAAGCAAATTTAGGAGACTGATGAATGAAGTGTTGAAAGACTTCATTGGCAAATTTGTCATAGTATATCTATATGATATACTATTCTTTAGAAAAACAAAAGGAGAACACTTAGGACATTTAACCACAGTGATGGAAAGGTTACAACGAGAGCAATTGTTGATAAATCTAAGGAAATGTTCTTTTATGAAGAAGGAGATCATATATTTGGGATTCGTAATCTCTTCGAATGAATTGAAGATGGACCTAGATAAGGTGAGAGAAATTAGAGAATGGCCATCACCAAGGATCTTGTTTGAAGTACGAAGTTTTCATGGGTTAGCGAGTTTTGATAGGAAATTTATCAGAAATTTCAGTGGCATATGTGCACCCATGTTGGATAGTGTGAAGAAGAAACACAAGTCCTTTAGTTGGACTGAAGAATCTGAAAAAGGTTTCAAAGTGTTGAAAGAGAAGATCACAGAGAAGCCAATTCTGGTCTTACCATATTTTGGAAAAACATTTTAGGTGAGGTGTGATGCAAGTGGATTAGCTATTGGAGTAGCCTTGAGCTAGGACAATAAGCCAATTGCTTATTTTAGTGAGAAACTGAATGATGCTAAGAAAAAGTATTCCAGGTATGCTAAGGAATTTAATGCAGTGATTCAAGCTTTAAAAAAATGGAGACATTATTTAATTCCTAAAGAAATTGTCTTGTATAGTGATAATCATGTTTTGCAATTTATTACTAAGAAAGAAAAGTTGAATCAAAAACATGAAAAATGGGTAGAATTCATGCAAAATTTTACTTTTGTTATTAAACACATTGCTTGAACTGCTAACAAAGTTGCAGATGCTTTGAGCAGAAGAAGTTTGATTGTACATGAATTCCAAGTGGAGACATTGGGGTTCGAACACCTCAAGGAGATGTATACAGAAGATGCAGATTTCAAGGGAGCGTATGAGGCATGCAAAAATCCTTTATTGGGAGACAAAAGCCCATGGACTAAATATTTAATTCAGGATGGATTACTGTTCAAGGGGAGCCAATTATGTATTCCAAAGTGCTCAATGAGAGATAACCTACTGAAAGAAAAACACAGTGGAGGTTTAGCTGGACACTTTGGTCACAACAAGACGTTTTCACAATTGAGAAATTCATATTATTGGCCGAGCATGAGAGAAGAAGTGAATAAGTTAGTGAACAAATGAAGAGTTTGTCAGTATGCAAAGGGAATACAACAAAATACTAGTTTGTATCAGCCATTACCAATTCCAGAGAGGTCGTGGGATGCAATCAACATGGATTTTGTTTTGGGATTGCCTAGAACTCAGAGAGGAAGCGATTCCATATTTTTTGTTGTGGATAGATTCTAAAAAATGGCTCATTTCATACCATGCTAAAAGACAAGCAATTCCATACACATTGCAAATTTTTTTTTCAAAGAAGTAGTGAGACTACATGGATTGTCGAGGAGCATAGTTTCAGACAGGGACACCAAATTTGTGGGACATTTTTGGAGGAATCTATGGAAAAGACTAGGGATTAACTTATCCTTTATTTCAACATATCACCCTCAAATAGATGGACAAAATGAAGTAGTAAACAAAAGTCTGGGAAACCTACTAAGGAGTTTAGTCACTAAGCAAGGAAGACAATGGGATCAAATTATGGCACAGGAAGAATTTGCATTCAAYAATTCAGTGAACAAGAGCATAGGGAAGATTCCATTCAAAATTATGTATGGTATGCAGCCAAGAGGGATTTTTGAATTAAGAGATTTGAACCAAGATGAGTTCAGAAGTGCTAGAGMAGAGGATTTTGCATCAAAAATGCAAAAAATCCATGACAGAGTCAGAGAGCAGCTACTAGACAACAATCAAAAATACAAGAGCAAAGTTGACCAGAGAAGAAGAGAAATTCAATTTGAAGTTGGGGATGAAGTTTTATCTTATTGAGAAAAGAGAGATTCCCAAGGGTAACGTACAACAAATTGAAGATGAAAAATATTGGGCCATACTGAATTCTCAGAAAATTCGTAGCCAATGCTTATGAGATTGAGTTGTCGGACAACATTGGGATATCACCGATATCCAATGTTGCATACCTATATCCTTACCAGAGGAATGAAGCAGGAGAGGTAGATGATCATAAAGAGATTCAGTGGGAAGAGAAATTGCCCACAACAAAAATACCTCAGATGGAGAAAATCATTGAACAGAGGGATGTAAAGAAAACTAGGAAGAAAACAAATCCTGAGTACTTAGTGAAGTGGAAATATCATACAAGGAAAGATACAAGTTGGGTCACAGAACCTGATATTTTGAAGCATGGAAATACAGTGCAGGATCTTATGGATAGGAGTCCATGAATTTTTTTAACCAAAGGAGTATGATGCAGGAGCAATGCCTTCTTAGTCATCAGCGCACACGTGGAGGAGAGAAGAATGATATTTCAGCAAAGCCAGAAATTCAAATAAAGCATTAACTCAAAATTTATTTGGGTTGTTCAGATAATTTGTTCAGCAAATTTTAAAATCATAACTTGTTTCTAAAGTCTCTAAGGACTGTAAGAAATCGTAGACATGGAGTGTTGACTCTGTGTGATAGTAATTAGAAATTATCGTAATAGGACTAAGTAGGTAATAGTTTTAATTCTGAATTGATAGATTTCAGGAATAGGACGAGAGAGCTTAGGGAGTCAGTCCTTAAAAAGTTTCATTTTCATTGTAAGAGTATATCAGGATGGATAGAGTAGAATAGAACAAAGTAGAACAGAATAGCAGGAACACCATGTGATTTTCATTTTTTAGTAATGAATAGAACAGACAGGAGATTGTCATCTATCTGTGTTCATTTACCATTTAAAGAAAAGTGTGTTGTATTCGTTGTGATGTGCATATTTTCATTTTCATTTCCTGTTGAGAGTGGAGAGAATGACTATATGATTCTATAACGAAACTAAATAAGTTTCAGTTGTTTTTCTATTGAACTGTGTATGCAAGGTGTGCTTTCCCTAACGCAAGGTGTGTGTTAACTGGATCTCGGAACGATTCAGAGAGGGAGGTTTAGAGAAGAACAAGGAGACTTGATATTCTAGGTGCAAGGAGTGCACAGAACTTAGAATCGTCTAAGTTCGAAGAAACAACAAAGAAGAACGCCAGGAGGGCATGAGGTATTTTATTTTCAAGAAAATCCCTTTGAATCTGAGTTATTCAAAATCCTTGAACGCAAGGTGTGCGTAGGAGTTTGAATCTTTAAGGAGAAGAAGTTTAGGAGGGAGTGTGTTTTCGTTCACAGAGATCCAACTGAAGAAGGACTGAAGATTTAGTCCTTGACACTTAGAATATTTCCCAAGTCTAGGAAGAAAATTCATAGAAGCTCAGGGGGGAGACCACAGTAACCGTCAAATCTGAACACAGAGAGATGATAGTCGTCGGATCTATAATAACGACAAGGAGTTGAATGGATGGTGGAAATACTTCGAGAGGAAGTGTCGATCTTCTGATAGTCATCATATCTATAGAAGCAGTGCGAACCTTAGCGACTTGTGCCCAAAGGATGATTTCAACATTTGGCATCTGGTGAAACAAGGGTGAATTTCCTTTGGACTCACATGTTGAGAAATCCCGACAATCGTCAGATTTCATGGAAGACACCCATCAAGTAGGGAAGATATCGAGAGTTGGGACACATGGTGAGTATTCGGTGTTTGAGAGAATCACTGAAAGAATCAAGACCATCCATCGTGGAGAGGAAATGTGGTAGCAATATCTGATCGACTGAGGGAATCACGAGGAGAAGAGAGGGGGATTCACGAGAAGGAAATTCGCAAAATCATCTAGACCATCCCTCAGGAAGAATAATATGGAGGATCTTGACCGTTTGGTCAAGGTACAGCGGAGACCATCGATCCAGTGCAAAAGGATTTCAGATTTTCAACGTTCGGGGAACTGAAGGTGCAGGACCTTTGGTCTTGCATGTTGTGAAACCCTGAAGTGCGAAACCCGGACGTGCTTAAGGTTTGACCCTAGGTCACGAGACCGGGTCATATGGTGATCCACTAAGGGAGGCGTTAAAAGGATGTGGGGTCCTTTCGAAGTTTGAAACTTCAGGAGTTGAGAGGTAGGAGAGCATGTTCACGAGTTTGTCGAACCACAAACTCCGATAGCCCTTTTGGTGTAGATGCGTGGTCGTGGGGCGTGGTCACGTGAAGTAGGAGATGAGAACCTTAAGCCCCCAATCAGGATTCAGGGATTCAAGTTGCAAAGGAATGGGACGCTTGAATATAGAAGTCTCGATCTATGAAAAGTGATTTTTGGTTTAGCGCGAGGTCATGGAGAACGGTCGCATGGAACAAGATTTAAGCACAGACTAATCGTTGTTAAGATATTTTCGGCATTCAGTGTTTGAAGAGACAAGGATTTCTCCCTCGATAAATATCGAATCGCAAAATGTGAAACACGCCTTATAAGTAAGGTCGTGGTCATAAGAATGATCACATGAAGGGGGAGCTCATGCTTGATGTTGGAGTCTTCACATGCAATTTCTAAACGAGAGGACTTGTGGATCTAATTTATAGGGTTCCAGTGAGGACTTGAAAGATTTGTTCCATCTCAGAGTTAGAGGATGATCCAATGACCAGGAGGTTGCGGACCCCACTGGGGTAGGGGGTTTTCATCACTATCCATAGCAGAAGAAGAATGCATTGTTGTTGCATCTTGTTGTAGACAAGTAATCTAGATGAAACAAACCCTAGAATATTTACAAGTGAAATATGAGCATCCAATCATTATCAATTGTGATAACACCAACGCTATAAGTATATCTAAGAATCTTGTAATTCACTCTAAAACCAAACATATCCCAATTAATAACATTTCCTCAGAGATCAGGTTACTCAAAAATTGGTGAAAGTGGAGTATGTAGACACAAAAGAACAAATTGCAGACATTTTTACAAAACCCTTACCTAGAAGCCCAATTGAAAATCTTAGATGGAAATTAGGAGTAATATCCATTCCTAATTGAACTATAAAAGATTCATTACAAAATAAATATTAAAGATAAGGGGGAATCACCTCAGGGGAGCATAATCTTAGGGGGAGAAAAGAAAGATCTCTTCTTTCATTGATGTCAAAAGGGGAGGAAAAGCAGTAAAATTCAAGCTATAAAACTCAAAAAGAGGAATAATTTATAAAAAAACAATTTACTATGTTGTGATCAATGATAAAGGGAGATATTGTTGGAAGTTTGGTTTTCATTGATTTCAATAGTGCGTAGGACACAAGCTCAGAGAAACAACATTGCATCGCAGAGGACACAAGCTCAGGAGAAATAAAACTGCATTGCGTAGAAATCATGCATAACACAAGCTCAGTAGAAATAGCATTGCATCGCGCAGAGATTGCACAGGACACAAGCTCATAGAAATAGCACTAAGATCGCGCAAGACACAATCTTAGAGAAATAGCACTACATTGCACATAGATAGCGCAGGACACAAGCTCGGAGAAATGACACAGAAATTGTGTAGGACGCATAGTGTAGCATCGCGCAGAGATTGAACCATTGAAAAATACTCTAGATTAATGGTGATATATGCACTATGCTTTGTCCATCTAGTCTACCACAAGAAGACACAAAAGTAGTATTAAACCCACATTGTTGAGTTCCCTACCATGCGTGACATGGAAGTAGTATTAAATCCCCATTGCAATAAGTTTCAAGACACAAGAGTCACAACCCCATTGTGATAAGTTTTGAGAAACGAGAAGCACAACCCCATTGTGACAAGTTTTGAGAAATGAGAAGTGCATTGTAACGATTCTAGTTGTTACAACAAAACGCATTGCATAACAAGTGCATTTTTTTTTTCTTTTTAAACAGGAAGGTAACAACAACAACAGTCAATCAACACAACTCGATGACGAACACAATGACACTATTCACACAACACAAACACATAATGACCTAACAGAATAGTACATCAAGCAGCTTGAAATAACGATGCCCATGCAATCAAGAAATAAAAAGAATGACTGCCCACCCATCCTACCCGACACAACAAATCCAAACCGACTAAGACAAAGACAACATCAAGATCATACATATGAAACTAGCATCAATGGCACAAGAAACTAGAACCCTTACAACGAGCAAGAATCCAATCATGTTAAAACGCTACATAACAAAGTGCAACATCAATTTCAATGAACAACAACATCATGATCGGGAGGATCATGAACCAAGCCAGGTTATCCTATGCTCTTATCGATTAATGCACGCAATTATCCTATTTAAGGAATCATGTCGCCAGACTGCGACAAGCACACTAGGAATCCAAGCGTAACGTAAATAACTCTAAAACCTTCAACTAAAAATAAAACCCAATGCTGCCTGAAATCCAACTAGCATTGTCACAAATTAAACGAAAACTATAATGAGAGCACTCTATTCAATCAAGCCAAACAAGGAACAAGTAAATCTACACACAAAACATAGTTAAATTGAAATTTCAACCATCGATGACCAGAACAAGATTATTTTTCCAAATACAATGAACTGAAAGGAAAGTCAACATTCAGTTGAGCACCTAAGAAATTATCAATTCAATAAGAAAGAGAAAGTTTCATTGCATTCACAAGTGAGTATTTATTTATGTAAATACGACTTCGTGTATAAACATATTTGTCACAACTGAGTAACTAAAAGTCCAGAGGATAGGATTAAAAATCATACATGCTCGTTACCTACTGTCGCAATTGACACAATGCTATGCAACATATTAACAACTAATGCCATAAATTTTTGTGCCCATACATTCAAGTCCCCTTCCTCGCATTCTGATAAATGAGATGACTTGTAAACATCTCCTCAGATATGACAACTTTCTACGTTCTTGGAGTACTTACATTTAGTCCTCCCTTCCACAGTTTTAGAATGCTGAGTATGAATATGATTAAATAGATGGAGAAGCGACTATCATTATCCCCCTTTTTCTCGGCAGAGCGAAGAAAATCTATTAGTCACAAACTTGGATAAATAGTGAAGGTTATGTTTGATGGTGATTCTGGGAAATCTCATGGCCAACGTCATATTCCTAGAAATATTAATTGAATTGTTTTAATGGAAACATTCTTTAGTGAGATTGCAAATTGAAGGTCTTGTAGAGGTTTTAACATTTTTATATCAGTACCAATTACATGATTTCATCCATATTTAACAAATTTTCGTTGGCAAGTTTTCTGTGGTGCTTGGAAAAATGAAAACCTCAACCATAATTAGTTATCCTACCTCAATAAAACTTTGTCGACTCGTTAAAATAATAAGAATGGATAATCACAATAATCAACATGGAAACAAGGATTCCCTGTGATAAACAATGATATAACTATTTGCTTCCCTAATTCACCTGTTCTTATAAAGCAAGTATCGATAGCCAAAAAAACATTAACTGAATAAATCTGGAACAACAACTGTGTAAAAACGGAAATAGCCACGGTAATAACTGGGACATCATCATTGTTTTAAAAATGAAAAATAACCACGGAAAGAACTGGAACATCCAAATGTTTTAAAAATGGAATAGTCATGGTAAGAACTGGAACATTCAACTACATTAAACTTTCCCACATAAATTACAACAATGTTTTAAAAATGAATTTACAACAATGTTTTAAAAATGAATTTACAACAATGTTTTAAAAATGAATTTACAACAATGTTTTAAAAACGAAATTACAACCATGTTTTAAAAACAGATTTACAACAATGTTTTAAAAATGAATTTTACAATAATGTTTTAAAAACGAATTTACAGCCATGTTTTAAAACGGATTTACAACAATGTTTAAAAAAAAAAATTACAACAATATTTTAAAAATGAATTTACAACCATGTTTTAAAAACGGATTTACAACAATGTCTTAAAAACGAATTTTATAGCGATGTTTTAAAAACGAATTTAAAACCATGTTCTAAAACAGATTTACAACAATGTTTTAAAAAATAATTTTACAACAATGTTTTAAAAACAAATTTACAACCATGTTTTAAAACAGATTTAGAGCAATGTTTTAAAAACAAATTTTACAACAATGTTTTAAAAACAAATTTTACAACAATGTTTTAAAAACGATAGTGGAAGCCATGAAGAGTGGGGTGAGAATGATCCCCTGGAAGGAAAAATGCAACAAGAAAGGGGAATGTCTCTTTCCTCCTGCTGTCAAATCTCGAGCCCAAAGCTTCAACGACGGGCAAAATTCATCATCCTTCTTCCACGAGTTCAACAACGGAGATCGCCTCTTCTATCGTAATTTTTGGTACATTGTGAAAAGGGTGGTGGAGTGTTGGTGCCTTCAAAACATAGTCTCAAGAGTGAAGACAAAAATCTTGAGAGGAAAATGAGGCAAGCCCGGGGAGGATTTACTCGGGCGAAGAAATGATCCTACAATTATTATCCATGCATAAGAAAGCAAGGCATTTGAATCTAAATCTTTAATACCAAAGTGAAAGACCCTCGATTTGACTCCTGGCCGATTGTTCAGGAACAGACAAATAACTTAAGGGATAAAGGAATAGAAGATAAAAACACAAATTTGCATCCAAACCTTCTCTGTGGAGATTAAATAATGAAAAAAATGCAATCTGGAAATAAGAAAATGGAGGCAGGAAACACAAAAGCGCAGGCAAGGTTTTGAGTCTAGGGCTCATTCTGGCCATGTGAAATAAGAAAGTAACTCATAAATAAAAGATAACGTGTGTTAGCGACATTTATTGTCCTAGGCACAAGAGTATTTGGGTCTGCAAGTTGTACGAGGAGCACCCAAGCGCAGCATGGAAAAATCTCGTTTCAAGCTTCTAGCTAGTGAGCGAGCGAAATTACGATGTCAGCAGCCCGGATCCATCCATAAGAGCAAATCAATGGTCATTGTAATATAGGGGCTATCAAGTTAACCGATGTATAACGTCAAAGAAAGCAGCTTTATGCTAAGACTGAATTTGGGTCGTCCGATCCCGCGACACATAGTGTGAGATCTAGTCGGCATATCGACAATCGGGAGTTCGAAGGGTGAAAGTCCCTCATCATATCACATCCCGAAACCCCRAACCCCAGAGTGTCAAAAGTGCCYAGAGGCGATCCCACAGTATCGCGAAGAAGCCTCAGTCRTTCATCCACAAGAGACACMTAATGCRTGATTAGGATCCTCRCCTTTTCGCCCATCGTGACTTCAAAATACAAAAGAATAGCCTGTCATATTCCCGATGCRCGAGGTRCCGGGAGCGTCCAGGACCCGGGCCCGCAGCATCACCAAGTAAGTTCAGGGCCGTCACATCTGAGAGGGATGCGTGGCACCTAATTAGGCCATCTCGRCATTTTKCTCATCGTAGATATGAATAAGCAAGGATTAACTCCTTCCATTTGCGAACGCTGAAAGCGTTTTGGGAATAGACACAGGGTCGTATCCTGTGGTCACTTGGGAAAAAAAAGAGCTAAGCAAAAGGGGATAAAAGCATTGAGTCCAATCGTCGAAGGGATCATCGCGATTTCCAGATGCCAGCGAATACGATTTCTCTCTCAGTTTCCACTTGGAGTAAATGAAGGCAAAAACAGATGGTTGAAACCTCTTTTCATTCATTGAATCTGAGATATGGAGGGTCTAGCAAGAAGTCTGTTCGAAGGCATTCTATGTACTTATTATCCAAAGAAGCCATGACGAAGTCCTCGATTACACAAAGAAGTCTGCACACGCCATTTTGGCTTTTAATGTTTCGGCTACCTCCCCTGCAAAGGCCATGCGAAGTTAAGGTAGTGTTTGTCATAGGCACACGATCATCCTGAGTCTGCATGGGCAGACTGTCAGAAGACATGCAGATGCAATATTTTTAATGCAGCGTATTATTTTTGTTGCTATTGTTTTTTTGGAGTATATGTAGGCATTTTCGCCATTTTTGTAAGGATCGATGGTAGAGCAAAGCTCCCGACTGTAATGTTTTAACAACTATTCTAGTTCTTTGGTTGTGCATCTGTATATGAGATTTCTTGTTTTATGAAAAACAGTTGTCCTACTCCATCTAAGCCTTCATCTCATACTAACGGAGTTCATGATCGATTGATTCGCATGAATTGTTGCAATTATGTTATGGTAAAGGATTTATCGTCGCATTGTTGTATTCTCTGGTTTTTGTGTTCAAATGTAAGAAGATCTTGCGTTTGGATGCTTTCTTCCCTAGTCTGTTAGAAACCTGTTGTTTATGACAGACCCTTGCACTCTTCTTATACAAGTCTTCCCTCTACTCACCCTTATTACAACTCACTGTTTGAAGTTTATCTAAGACCTCACTTACCCATGCATGCCTGGCCTAGTTTCAAAGTTGAAACGATATTGTTCTAAGTTTACTTCCATTTGATCATTCCTTTTATAAACAAAGCATGACATTAAACTGATGGGCATCGAGCTCTTCTTCTGCTGCAATCCAGGAGTGACTTCCGTCGCTAACGTTTCTGGCGTCGTTGTCGGGGAGGAAGTTGAATATTTTCCCTGGGCAGAATGACATTGAGCCTCTGATTCTGAAGGTGCATCAGATATCAGAGCCCTTAAAGATTGCTACTGTGCACCTGGCGACTCCACTGTGGCGACTCCATTGTTTCCACATCACTGTTTCAGCTGTGACTACTGTTAGCACACCTAAAATTTGACCCTAAGGAGCTTTCTTGAGAAGGTTTCAGCAGCTACTTTCTCAGTCTGAGAAGATTTCTGGGGTAACGACAATGTTAAGATCTAGTCTTTGATGGTGAACAAGGACCAGGCACATTTGAATTTGCGCATCTTTCACTTAGCGAATCCATGATTCGAGGATCAATTGGCAACTCCACTGGTTCGATATGGAGAAAATTATGGCTCAAAGGTTTTCTTTCTGTGACTTTTCCCAGATAGTTGGGTTTCCTAATGCACTTTATGATAGAGACCAATGGGAAGATTTCCTCCCTGAATTTCATGCAACAAGTTGGGAGGAACTAGCTAAGCATTTACAGGACTTCCATGAGGCTATTCTCCAACACAATATCATGCATGAGGATGTCCGGATTAAGCTCTTCAGGTGTTCATTGAAGGGAGCTACTCTTGAGTAGTGTTGATCTCTTCCTGCTGCGAGCATCCGCTCTTTAACAAGTTTTCATACAGCTTTCAATTCATTTTGTAAAGACTACTATCCAGTTGATTGTTTGTTTGAAAAATGTTGTGAGGAGTTTTCTTCACTTCATGAAGCCTCTGCGGGCCCTGAAGACCAGGTCCATGATGAAGCTTTTACTATGGAGGAAAGCATTTGCCAGGAAAATATGGAGGTGTTGAATGATATTAATTGTGTTATCCCTAGAACGAAAGCATCTCACATCATATCAGATGCCTCTATTCTTTTAGATGTTCATAACGATCAACATGCCTCTTGTGGAAATTGTGAGTTTATAGAGAAAATGTGTTCCATGGTAGATGACTCACTTGGATATCGGGTTGAAGTAGATGTTCCTAGCAGCTCTGCTCATGATGACGAAGACCCATTTTTTTAAAAAGAGGGGTTAGTTGTGGAAGAGGTTTCTTCTCTTTTTCCCCAAGGGTTTTCTCATGATATATTTTTACCTGGGATTAAAGAGAAAAGGATTATGTATGAGCAGCCAGAAGCAGTAGGTCCCACTATCCTTGAAATGGAAATTTTTGACAGGATCACTGTTCTGGAGGAAGGTCATATCAATGAAGGACAACCCCTTTTTGATGTATATTATAGTGATGATGAGCAACAAGATTATCCTACATTTGATCACTATAAATATATTGATGAGCCAGTCAGCAAGAAGAACCACCCCATGGTCCCTATTTATGATGAATATGAATCTGACCCGGGGGAGAGCCAAGAAGAGGAAAAGGAACCAGAGGAACAACTGAGCACATATTTCATTCCAGAGCCAGTCAACGAGCAGCTACCGCCTGAGATCAGTGAGCCTACGTCAATTGTCCACTCACCTGTTCTTATCAAAGATATTCAACCACATGTGAGCAACTCTGTAGCAGAGGAGGCTATCTGTCACCAATTTTCTGAAATTCGCCACTCATTCTATGACCTTGTCTACGAATACATGGAGTGGCATATCCTTTATGCCTTGGAGCCTCCCTATTCCATATCAACTTAACCCTGTGAGGAGAAGTTGAGGAGTGTAGCCATTTTGCTGTCACTATTACACTATCTGTTGGTGATCATCGGCAAAAGGAAGGAGATTCTATCCAGGAAGCTGCTTGAATGGCTATGGTGGAATTTTTCTTTTACCTAGCCCATGTAAAATATTTTATTAGCATTAGGACTGTATATAAATAATCTCCTTTGAGCATGTAGCTTTATTTCGTTACTTTTATTTTTCGGCGTGTATTTTCAGCAGGGAGATGTTTTGAGCATGACTCCATAGCCCAACAGCAAGGCACTGAAGCTGCAGAATGAGTTCTTAGAGAATCACAGGGATGAATATATCCCCCATGGAGCCTAATGTTAGCGAAATTTCTTGTCCTAGGCACAAGAGTGTTTGGGTCTACAAGTTGTATGAGGAGTGCCCAAGCGCAACATGGAAAAATCTCGTTTCAAGCTTCCAGCCAGTAAGCGAGCGAAATTACGATGTTAGCAGCCTGGATCCATCCATAACAGTAGATCAACGGTCATTGGAATATCGAGGCTAGCAATTTGACCAATGTATAACTTCAAAGAAAGTGGCTTTATGCTGAGATTGAATCTGGGTCGGCCGATCCCGTGACACATAGTGTGAGATCTAGTCGGCATATTGACAGTCGTGAGTTTGAAGGGTGAAAGTCCCTCATTATCTCACATCCTGAAACCCTGATCCCCAGAGTGTCGAAAGTGCCCAGAGGTGGGCCCGTAGTATCATGAAGCAGCCTCATCCGTTCATCCACAGGAGACACCTAGCGCGTGATTAGGCTCCTCGCCTTTTCGCCCATTGCGACTTCAAAATACAAAAGAATAGCCTGTCATATTCTCAATGCACAAGGTGTCAGGAGCATCCAGGATCTAGGCTCGCAGCATCACCAAGTAAGTTCAGCGCCGTCAGATCTAAGAGGGATGTGTGGCACCCAATTAGGCCATCTCGACGTTCCTCTCATCACAGATATGAATAAGCAAGGATTAACTCCTTCCATTTGCAAATGCCGAAAGAGTTTTTGGAATAGACACAGGGTCTCAGCCCGTGGTCACTTGGGAAACAAAAGAGCTAAGTAAAATGAGCTAAAAGCATTGAGTCTAGTTTCCGAAGGGATCATCGCGATTTCTAGATGCCAACGGATACGATTTCGCTCCCGGTTTCTGCTTGGAGTAAATGAAGGCAAAAATGGATGGTTGAAACCTCTTTTCATTCATTGAATATGAAATATGGAGGGTATGGCAAGTGGTCTATTCGAAGGAGTTCTGTGTATTGATTATCCAAAGAAGCCATGCTGAAGTCCTCAATTAGACAAAGAAGTCTGAACATGCCATTTTGGCCTTTAATGTTTCGGCTACCTCCCCTGCAAAGGCCATGCGAAGTTAAGGTAGTGTCTATCATAGGCGCATGATCATCCTGAGTTTGCATGGGTAGACTGTCAGAAGACATACAGACGCAATATTTTTAATGCAACGTCTTGTTTTTGCTTCCGTTGTTATTTTGGAGTATATGTAGGCATTTTCTCCATTTTTGTAAGGATCGATGGTAGAGCAAAGATCCTAACTGTAATGTTTTAACAACTATTCTATTTCTCTGGTTGTGCATCTGTATATGAGATTTCTTGTTTTATGACAAATAGTTTTCCTACTCCATCTAAGCCTTCATCTCAGACTAAGGGAGTTCATGATCGACTGATTCGCATGAATTGTTGCAATTATGTTATGGTAAAGGATTTATCGTCGCATTGTTGTATTCTCTGGTTTTTGTGTTCGAATGTAAGAAGATCTTGCGTTTGGATGCTTTCTTCCCTAGTCTGTTAGAAACCTGTTGTTTATGACATACCCTTGCACTCTTCTTATACAAGTCTTCCCTCTACTCACCCTTATTACAACTCACTGTTTGAAGTTTATCTAAGACCTCACTTACCCATCCATGCCTGGCCTAGTTTCAGAGTTGAAACAATATTGTTTTGAGTTTACTTCCATTTGATCATTCCTTTTATAAACAAATCATGAAATTAAACTGATGGGCGTCGGGCTCTACTCCTGTTGCAATCCAGGAGTGACTTTCGTCGCTAACAACATGGATAACAAGGTTTCTTATAGGATGAATCAAGCAACAATGAGATTACATTGATAACAAAATTCTCAAGGAGTACCTAAGGAGACCTCCATTCTTACCAAAATTCAAAAGAAAACAATTTATATCGTACACAATAGTTCTTTCAATGTGGTTATGTATGTAGAAATAGTTCTCTTTTTCTTCTATCAGATTACCATTACAAATTATGATTTTATGAAAAATAATATGTTACAAATTACTTAGAAATACATGTGAAAGGAAATCTGATGGCAATGAAATCGTCATTCGAATACAGTAAAATAAACAAGTGTAAATTAAATTATATTACAAGTAACAACCTTCACAGGTGTACCTTTACTGACGACGATGAGGTGAAGATGTCCTCCCACAAATTTTTTCCATCCAGATCTCGCTTGTCGAAAAATGAGACCTCATCAACAACTCCCAGTCAACGCTAGGGGTACTCTTCTTCCCCCTAAGCCCCCTGATCTGAAAAGGTGCCACACACACGATACCAGAGAATGATATCACCCAACTCACCTCGCAAGGTCGATCTACCACTCATTACCTGATCTGGGTATCCCAACTCCCACAAAACAAAGTTCAGTTAAGATGAAATTTCAGAAGCGTAATGTTACGCAAGCCAGATGTGATCCATACTCCTCTGCCGCCATCCTTTTTATAGAGTTTTATTATTCATTAGTTTCCCAAAACCTTCATTAGATTCCCTTTTCATTTAATTAATTTTGAAAAACCTCCCCCATACAAATGTCGCCTGATCCCCTAGTTGCACCAGAAAATCAATTTATTAATTAATTAAATTTGTCTATTTCTCTCACCCACTCAAAAGAGTTCCTAAAAACTCTCCTCGGTGTCCCATTATTCCCTTACAATTCTTAAATGACTTAGGCCTTATTTAATTCCTAGTTGAGTTCATAAATAGAAAGTTCCAAGTCTATATTCCTTACTAAGTTAGACATTCCCCTTTTTCTTTATGTTTCCCCTTTTCTTTAAGTTTTCCCTTTTTCCTTAGGTTTCCCCCTTTTCTTTAAGTTTCCCTTCTTAAAGTTTCCCCTTTTTTATAACTATGTTCAGAATTAGTAGGTTTAGACAAAAACAACCAAATACCCCTTTTATTAATTAAACCTTTATTAAAATTTCCACTTTAATTATTAAAGCTTGAATTTTATTTACCCCCTTCCTGTTATATGTATAATAATTTTTTTTTTGTTCTAAGGTTCTACTTAGACCTAGGTTTTCAATTCACTAGTCTTAGCGACAGTTATTAAGGGAAAAAATAGTTATTAAACTTTACTTATCACATCATTCATTTTAAGGTTGACCGGGTCCTAAGGAGGCATAGTTTTCTAGGCACTAGGTTTATTAACTTACCAATTAAAATCGCAACGTTCCCTTCAGGATTCACTACATTCTCCAAGGGTGCCACTCACCTCTTTCCATTTATTTGTGCGACATGCCCTTCAAGATGCATTACGTGCTCCAAGGGTGTCACTCGCCTCTTGAGTGAATTTGGTAGACGTCAAACCCCTGGAGTCAATACTCTGTCAGGTGATATTGTGGGAGACTAAGGGCCTCTAAGGAAAAAGGATGTTGCCTTATTACATGCCCCTTAGAATCATCGTGAGCGACTATCACAGTATTCCCTCACGACATCATGGGTCTTCTCTAACTAGGTAATCATTAACCTACAGTTCGAGAAACGGTGGGAGTGCTAGTAGGTTGTGGCAAGGTTGTTACCACACCTCTCCCTCAATGTCTTTGGTTTTCATGAAGGACCCCTTTACTCCAAATGTGAGTCTGGTCGGAAAGATATCGTCTACCTACATACATCAACAAATCATGTCAGCAATAACAATCAACATCATAATATCTAATCATATGTACATAAGTCACATCAACAACATTTAAACCCTAATAGTCCACTCCCTGACTCGATCTAAGGTCGAAGGGGTTTCATCGATGCCTCAGCATCCTCAACGTCCCTAGTCCTGCACACTCAACGGAACCTAGTGAATAGAACCTGTCTATGTAAACACAACATAATAACATATCATCAAATCCATAATATCTCATAATCATAATGAAAAAAAACAATAGTATAACGACCCGAATCACTTCCACGCAAGTATCCTCAAAGAATAAGTCCCCTCAGTGCACACAAGAGCGAGATGTTACATACACCCCCTCTTGTTTTAAACTTCATCCCAGAGTTTCACGGTATGTAAGTGCCAAAATAAAGTGTATCACTATATCATATGTCTGGCTATCAAACAAAAATGGAAACTATTGACGCATATCATATGCGTCCTCCCAGGTCCCAGAGTGTAGACTATAGTTGTCCCACTAGACCTTGACCTAATCTACTTTTAGATGTTGTAGTTGTTCAATGCGATGTTCTAGGATGAGGATTGTCTCTACCATCAGCGCACCCTCATCCAATACTTGCAAGGAGTTCATGTCAATAACATGTGTAGGATCACTAACATAATCTCCCAAAACAGATACGTGAAAAACATCATGCATATGCCTAAAAGAATCGGGAAAGACTATTTGATAGGCCACAGGCCCCTTCGTTTCCACAATATTGAAAGGTCCCATGAACCTAGGAGAGAGTTTAGCACCCTTTCCAAAATTGATCGAAATCTTATGTAGTTTTACCCATAAGAAGACTCGATCGCCAACATCATAACTATGATCGACACAACACGCATTGGCATCACTCTTTTGTCTATCTTGCACTTCCTTTATCCTTTGTATTATGGTTTTCATTTGGTCTTCCATTTCTTGTATCGCTTTAGGTCCCACCATGACCCCATCCTCAAGCCAATCTCAACTCAAAGGAGTCCAACATAGTCACTCGTAAAGAAACTCGAAAGGTGCCATCTTAATGGTGCTTTGATAACTGTTTTTACACAAAAACTCTACCACTGACAATAATTCTTCCCCATCCTTTTGTTGTTCTATCATGTACATACGCAACATATCCTCCAAGTTTTCATTTGTTGTTTTGGTCTACCCATCTGTCTCTGAGTGATATGAGGTACTAAATGTATGTTGGGTTCCCAAGGCCTCTTGGAAACTAATCCAAAATCATCCTATAAACACCTATCCTCTATCGGATATAATCCTCTTAGGAATTCCATGCAACCTCACTACCTTGCTGATGAAAACTCTAGTTATGTCAGGTACTTGATACGTCGTACACACAGGACTAAAATGAGAACTCTTTGTCAGAGTGTTGACTACCACAACAATCGATTCATGTCTCCTTGCCGCTAGTGGAAATCCAACAATAAAATCCATCGAAATGACCTCCCATTTATATTCTAGAATAGTGTGTGGCTGTATTAATCCTGTCAGATGTCTATGTTCATTCTTCACCTGCTAACATTCTAGACATCTTTCCACATAGTTGACTATGTATGCCTTCATTGCTTTGCATAATAATAAGGGATTAATATCTTCCCTCATATTTTTGACTCTAGGATGAGCCATATACACTACTCTATGAGCTCCATTTAGGATCAAACTCCTCAACTCGTCATTGGGTGGTACGTAAATTTGACTTTTAAATCTCAATAATCTGTCATCATCCAATGTAAATCCTTCAAATCTTGGTACCACCATTGTGTTTTGTCCAATAAAATCCTTGACCTCTTTGTACCAGTCATCATCGTGCTATAATGTTATAATATTTTCACGTAGATTCGTCTGAAGAGGAATCAGTGAAAATATGCATGGTATTTGAATCAATGCATCAACCACTATGTTCATTGTTCCCTTTATGTAAGTAATCTTGAAATTGTACTCACTAAGCAATTCCGACCAACATCATTGTTGCGTGTTCAAGTCACTTTACGTAAATACGTGTTGTAGTCCACAGTGGTCCGTGTTTAGTTCAAATTTTTGCCCAATCAGGTAATGTATCCAAACTCTCAAGGCATATACAATGGTTAACAGCTCCAAATCATGTGTCGCATAGTTCTCCTGATGCCTTCTCAAATTTCTCGAGATGTAAGTGATCACTCGACTGTCTTGCATCAAGACTCTGCCTAAGCCTTCCTTGGATGTGTCAGTGCATACCAAGAATTTCACGTCCATGTCAGGGACCCTTAGTATCAGTTTTGTTGTCAACAACTCCTTGAGCCTCCAAAATGCCTCTGTGCATTTCTCAGTATAAGAAAACTTGTTGTTCTTCTTCTGCAATTCCGTGATCAGATTTGATATATTCAAAAAACTTTTAATGAACCATCGATAACATCTTGTTAAACCCATGAAACTACACACTTCTTTGACATTTTTCAAAGCAGGCCATTCCATAATATCCTCAACCTTTTTGGATCCACAATGATAACTTTGCCAGAGATGACATGCCCTAAGTAGTAAATATTCGATTGATAAAACGAGCATTTAGACAGCTTCCCATAAAATTTGTTCTCTCATATACATTGTAGTACCATGTGCAAGTTCTCTTCATGCTCCTCCATCGTCTAAGAATATATCAAAATATCATCAATGAATACTTGGAAAAACTTGTCCAAGTATTCACAGAACACCCCGCTCATCAAGCTCATAAATACCCCAGGGGAATTTGTTAGTCCAAAAGGTAAAACAATAAACTCATAATTTCCAAACCTCTTCTTAAAGGAGGTCTTAGGTATGTCATCCTCCTTGATCCGTAACTAGTGATACCCTGATCTCAAGTCGATTTTTGAAAACACCTTTGCGCCTTTCATCTGATCAAACAGATCATCAATCCTTGGCAACGAATATTGGTTCTTGATCATTTTCTTTTTCAATTGACAGTATTCAATGAAGAGTCTCCATGAGCCATCCTTCTTCCGTATGAAGATAACAGGCGCACCCCATGGTGACACACTTGGACGTATAAGTCCTAGGTCCAACAACTCCTTTAGTTGAATTTTCAACTCTAATAAATCCAAGGTCGACTTTCAATAAGGCATTCTTTTTATTAGTTCAGTTCTCGGTTTTAGTTCGATGGTAAATTCCAAATCCCTCTCCGATGACATCCCAGGTAACTCCTCATGGAATAAGTCTACAAACTCTCTCACCACCTGAAGGTGTTCTAGACCTTCTGTTGCTCCCTTCTTGTTTAAGGAAAGGATCTCATAAATCTTACATCCCTTGTGCATGCTCTTCCGTATCTGCAAGGAAGAGTTGAACCTCAAGGAGAATCCCTAGTTCTGACCTACAATCACACGTATTTGTCCCTCGTCATCGACCAAGATCAACTATTTTGTCTTACAAATGAGTATCACATCATGTGATTCCAACCAGTCCATATCAATCACAACATCATAACACCCTAAGTTTGTGATGTACAGGTTGGCCCTAGTGACAAAATCTCCCAGGTTAAGGCTACCTGTAACCTTCCCACCAACCTTTTGTTTGGCTCCCAAATCCATTTATAAAAATCTAAACTCATCTTGTTTGACTACCTTTACCTTAATTCTTCTTAGCACTGAACTAGAAATAAAACTCTCGGTAGCACCTTATTCTATCAAAATACTAAGGGTTCGGTCAGCGACGGTACCTGATGTCTTGAGCAGAGTCAATTGGTGCTCTTCTTGGTGGTTATTCACCATTGCATGAATCTGATGGGCCTTGCCCAAATCTCCCATGGTAGTGGGTCTGGCTGATCCAGATTCTCTAGTCCTCTCCACTGGGCAGCCACGCTGGTAATGTGGCTCCCCACATGTCCAACACCCTTTCTTTGGTCCAATACTCCTTGTACCCGAAGTAGAAGATGATAGCCCACTGGCCTAGTACCCTAGTCTGTTATGTTGAACAGGCCTAAATTGTTGTTGTTTCATTCGACGTTTTTGGTGGTGTTGTGGTCCTTGGTAAGGAGTTCGTTGCTGAGGTACTGGTCACCGAGGTGTAGTGAAATCACAATCTCTCTAGAAGCCACGATATCTTGGTGAATTTATAGCTGGTGTCTGATGTTGTTGCGCACCAGATGACGCCTGCCCCACTGGTATCGTTGGAGTCCTGCTATAACCCCCACTGATAAGTTCCTCCTCAATTATGAGGGCCTTCTGGAAAAAATCATGCAAGTTCTGAGGCATCAGAATCCTAACCTTTGCACGAATGTTCACATTAAGGCCAAACACAAACCTGTTGACCTTAAGTTTTTCGGTATTCAAGTGCGGAGCATACCGAAGCAAATCCATAAAATAGGCCTCGTACTCGAGCACTGTACGACCGCCATGTCGCAAGGAATTTAACTCGTTGAGTTGATGCTCAATGAATTCCTTAGATAAATACCTCTACCAGAATTGTTCCTCAAATAGTTCCCATAACACGTATTCGACTGCCATGTTCAATTGTGGCAGGAGCATCTTCCACCATAGAAGAGAACTCCCCTTTATTTGAAAGACTACCATGTGGACCTTCATGTTGGAGGTATAATCGTGAAGTGAAAAGCACATCTCCATATTCTCCAACCATGCCTCGACAACTACATCATCCGGGGCACCAAATAACTCAGAAAATTTGACCTTCTCAAGTTCGTAGTGAATGCTACCAGTACCAGTCAAAGCACGCGGTGGACCCTCAGATGGTTTCAATGCCCTGGCCTCATCTCTATCCAAACGATTGATCAATGCCTCAGACATCCATTGAAAGGACCTCATCAACCCAATCACATCACCCACAACTATATGTTCCTACCCGACAACCTTTTCCTCTCCCTGGGGGTTAGACCTCTTAGGCATGGATGCTACTGGGGGCATCACACCTCCTCCCCTAGAACCCCATCTTATACCTCCATGATGTCCTCTAACCATGATTACCTGCACGAATACAAGTCAACTTAATTAGCAACATTATAATCAATTATCAAATCAACAAAATCTGTAGTGATCCCAACTCGTGGGTCGAACTGGCTTTGATACCATATGTAATGACCCTAGTCATTACAACAACATGCACCGCATAACAAGTGAAAATTGTTTTATCTTTTTCAATAGGAAGGTAACAATGACAACAATCAATCAATGCAACTTGATGATGAATACAATGATGTTATTCACACAACACATACACATAACGACATAACATACTAGCACATTAAGTGGCTTGAAACAATGACGCCCATGCAATCAGAAAAGAAAAATAACAACTTCCCACCCATCCTACCCGACACAAAAAATCCAAACCATCTAAGCCAAAGAAAACATCAATAGCATATAGATGCAAACAGCATCAACGACACAAGAGACTAGAACCCTTACGATGAGCAAGAACATAATCACATTGAAACGCTACATAACAAAGTACAACATCAATTTCAATGAACAACAACATCCTCATCGTGAGGCTCATGACCCAAGCTAGTTTATCCTATGCTCTTATCGATTAACGTGCATAATGATCCTATTTGATAAATCATGTCGCCGGACTACGACAAGCTCACTAAGAAACCATGCGTAACGTAAATAAATATAAAACATTCAACCAAAAATAAAACCCAACGCTTCCTGAAATCCAACTAGCACTGTCACACATTAAACAAAAACTATAATTAGAGCACTCTATTCAATCAAGCCAAAAAAGGCCTAAGTAAATATACACACAAAACAGAGTTAAATTGCAATTTCAACCATCGGTGACCAGAACAAGATTATTTTTCCAAATACAATGAACTAAAAAAAAATCAACATTCAATTGAGCACCTAAGAAATGAGCAATTCAATAAGCAAGAGAAAGTTTCATTGCAGCCACAGGTGAGTATTTATTTATGTAAACATGACTTTGTGTATAAACATATTTGTCACAACTGAGTAACTAAAAGTCAAGAGGATATGCTTAAAACTCATACGTGCTCGTTACCTACTATCGCAATTGACACAATATTGTGCAACATATTAACAACTACTGCCATAAATTTGTGCACCCATACATTCAGTTCGCCTTCCTCACATTTTGATAAATGATATCACTTGTAAACTTCTCCTCGGATATGGCAACTTTTTGCATTCTTAGGGTACTTATATTTAGTCCTCCCTTCCAAAGTTTTAGAATGGTGAGTATGAATATGATTAAATAGATGGAGAAGTGACTATCATTATCCCCCTTTTTTGTCGGCAGAGCGAAGAAAATCTATTAGTCACAGACTTGGATAAATAGTGAAGGTTTTGCTTAATGGTGATTCTAGGCAATCTCATGGCCAACGTCATATTCCCAGAAATATTAATTGAATTTTTTTAATGGAAAAAAAAATTAGTGAGATTGCAAAATGAAGGTATTGTAGAGGTTTTAGCATTTTTATATCAGTACCAATTACGTGATTTCATCCAGCTTTAACATATTTCCGTTGGCAAGTTTTCTATAATTCCTAAAAAACTGAAAACCTCAACCATAATTAGTTATCTTACCTCAATAAAACTTTGTCGACTCGTTAAACTAATAATAAGGGATAATCATAATAATCAACATGGAAATAAGGATTCCCTGCCATAATTCAAATGATATAACTATTCACTTCCCTAATTCACCTGTTCGTATAAAGCAAGTATCGTTAGCCAAAAAAACATTAACTGAATAAATTTGGAACAACAACTATGTAAAAACAGAAAGAGCCACGGTAAGAACTGGGACATCGCCCTTGTTTTAAAAATGGAAAATAACCATGGTAAGAATTGGAACATCCAAATTTCTTTAAAAATGGAATAGTCATGGTGAGAACTGGAACATCCAACTACAATTAAACTTGCCCACCTAAATTTCAACAATGTTTTAAAAACGAATTTACAACAACGTTTTAAAAATGAAATTACAACCATGTTTTAAAAATGGATTTACAACAATGTTTTAAAAACGAATTTTACAACAATGTTTTAAAAATGAATTTACAACCATGTTTTAAAACTTATTTACATCAATGTTTTAAAAATGAATTTTACAATAATGTTTTAAAAACGAATTTACAACCATGTTTAAAAAACGGATTTACATCAATGTTTTAAAAATGAATTTTACAACAATGTTTTAAAAACGAATTTACAACCATGTTTTAAAACGGATTTACAACAATGTTTTAAAAACGAATTTTACAACAATGTTTTAAAAATGAATTTACAACCATGTTTTAAAATTGATTTACAACAATGTTTTAAAAACATATTTTACAACAATGTTTTAAAAATGGATTTACTACAATGTTTTAAAAACAAATTTTACAGCAATGTTTTAAAAATGGTAGTGGTAGTTGTGAAGAGCAGGGTGAGAACAATCCCTTGGAAGGAATGTTATAACCCTAAATTGCACTATCCCTGCTTACCTGGCATCAGGCCAACTCATGCCTCTTCCTAGCCAAAGCCATGCTGAGAAAATCCTCAAAAACCACTTAAAACAAGCAACCCGCGCCCTAACTTCTCACTGGGCGCGGGCAACCGCTTGCTGTCCTTATACTGCACGCGGGCATCCGCGGGCTAACCCAAAACAGCCCGCGG
>JZKD02S1908415.1:0-13418 GCA_000966675.3 Picea glauca
CAAGTTTCAAAAGGTGACTTAACGGTAGAAGTGTGGACTGATTTGCTATAAAAGTGTTGTATACATATCATATTTTTATCCTAGGTATTTGTATTCTTCTTATTGTAACCCCTCAAAATATGCACCAAATTCCTATTGACTACTTTTGTCTACCCATATATCTATGGATGGAATGTTGTAGAACTCTTGATCTTAGTATGGATCTTCTCCCACAATCTATTCCATAGGGAATTAAGAAATATGGTGTCCCTGTATGAGATGATGCTCCTTGGTATCCCAAATTGCACCCAGACTTATTCAAAGAACAAGTTTGATGCTTCCTATCCCTTGATGGTATTTTTAAAAAGGAATGAGAATGCACATTTTTCTGAACCTATCAACTACCATAAATAAATAGTCATGTCCCTTCTGCATGGTTGGTAAACCACCCACAAAATCCATGGAAAATATTTCCCAAGGTATAGTGGGTAATGGTAAGGGATGGTATAGACCTTGCTTCCTATTACTAGGTTTGTTGGTACAACAAAGTATACATCCTCTAATATACCTTGCTACATATTCTTTCATTCTAGGCATATATATATATATATATGCCTCTGCAAGTTGTAAATTGTTTTCCCAACACCAAAATGTCCTACAACCTTAGAGGTTTGGGCATATCTGATAAGATGCAAACGTTCACCTTTAGGAATACAAAGCATATCGAACTTGTAGAGTAGACCATTCTGGAAATGATATTCAACCTTGTTGTCACCTTGCTCTATATGAATTTAGTCCTTATATTTGGTAGGGTAGTTGAGGAACACCCCATGAAATACTTCAGAATGATACCAGACATGCCTTCCTCCTTGCATTATGATTTCTCTCATGGCATACCCACTAGCACCTATCTCCACTTCGAAGGGATTCTACAAGTTTGGTAGTGAGATCACTGGTGCTTGAATAATACTTATTTTCAACTCATCAAATGACTTTTGTTTATTCCCCCCCCACTAGAAAATATTACAACATGTTGTTATTGTGTGGATTGGTGCAACTACTATTGAAAATGGAGATATGAAATTCCACAAGTACTATTCTATCCCAACAAATATATCCTGAATTTTTTTCAATTTGTAGGAACTGGCCATTTCATGATGGCATCCATATTTGTGGGATCTATCTTGATCTCACCTTCACTTATCACATACCCCAGATACACTGAATATTTCTTATTAAACTCACATTTCTTGATATTGGCCAACATTGAGTGCTTCTTCAGGGTCTCTAACACCTGCATAATATGTGAGATGTGCTCCTCCTAGGTAACACTATAAACCAGTATATCATCAAAATAGACAGTAACAAATGAATTTAGACAAGGGTGTAAAAAATCATTCTTTAGTCTCGTAAATGTAGTTGGTGTGTTCCATAAACCGAATGGAATAACCAATCACTCATACAAACCTTTCCTTGTATTGAAGGTAGTATTCCATGTATCTTCTTCTTTGAATCGTGCCTCATGATATCCCGATTTCAAATCCATAATAGCGAAGTACTTGGCATGTTGCAACTAGTCCAACATATCATCGATCCTAGGAATAGGGTAATGATTCTTTAGTGTAATCTATGACCTATAATCAATACATATTCTCCAAGTCCCATCCTTCTTGGGAACAATTATGATGGGTGACCCACAAAATGAGGCACTTGGTCTAGTCACACCCTACTCTAATATTTGTTTCAATTTCTTCTTTACTTCATTTCCTTCCAGAAAAAAATTTCTATACAACCCAATATTTGGCAAGGGGGAGTATGGAAATAATTGGATTTCATGCTCCACCTCCCTCTTAGGTGGTATCCCTTTAGGCTCCTGGAACACTCCCCTGTATTCCTTTAGAAACTCCAATTCATGTTTCTACTCCTTAGTACACAGTTCCATTGATGTCTTTAATTTTAACAACTCTTCACCATAATTATTTTTCCTTAAGAAAAGTAAAACAAATTTCTTGTTAGAACTGATCAATTTCTTAGCTTGATTGGCACTTACAAGTGAAACTTTTCATTTTCCTTTGTGCACATTGATGATGAAGGATTTACCATCCTTGATGAGGTGGTATTGTTTGGATCTCATCATGAATAACATCCCTCACATACATGTAGGGGATTCAAAACACTAATCCACATACATCTAGTGGTACTACATCCAATTCTACTTCACTTACAAAATCAACAATTTCAACAAATGTAGTCTTGAACTTCTTTGTTACCTTGATATTTTCATCCTTGTTTACCCAACCCAATGGATGTGGGCTAGGATGATCATGAACCTCCAATCAAGGCTTGCTAACTAGATCCACTCCTATGGGATTAACGTATGAACCATAGTCAAACAAAACATATATCTTGGTCTTCTTGACCCAAATCTTGATGTGGAAGAGCTTGTCCATGTCCATCTCTTCTTGGTGATGAAGGCGACTCAGATTCACTTGTTTTTTCACAAATGTGCATACAATATTTTCATTGACATCAAAACTACTTTCAACCTAATTGTTGGAATCTGTGAATAGAAGGTTCTTTTTCTTTTTTGTCCTTCTTGTGGTTCTTCGAGTTTATATATAGATGTAGTTTCCAACAATTATCATTAGTGTGGCCATTAATGTTGCAATGATTGCAATAGTTATTGGGATCTTTGCACTGATCTCTAGTGGTTATTGTCTTCTTATCTTTTCCCCATTTCCACTTCTTCTTCCCCTCCTTGGGAACTCCCTAGTACTCTCTCTGCTTAGAACCACTTGGATGCCCCTTCTTTTCACCTATGTTTTTCCAGGTGCTATAACTATACACATGACTCATCCATTTTCCTTGGATTAAATAACATCACATGCTTTCGTAGATGACTATGTAAAACCTCCAGATACTTGAGGAGTACATATGGGTTATTGGGAGAGATACCCAACATGGCAGCCATATTTATGAACTTAGTAGTGTACTCTTGTACACTCTTCCCCCCACCTCTGCATGAATTACCACTAGATACATTGGTCCTCTACATACTCGATAGGGTAGACTTGAGACTTGATGAGGCTTTTGAAGTCCTCCCACCTAGTTACTGGAAGATCACACTCTAGCCTAAGTGTTGCCATATGGATTTCCGACTAGGTTAAACCATGGCCCTCTAAATTCAATCTAGAAAATGAAATATTTTTCTCTTCATCTATATGGTGAACATTAAAATAAAATTCGAGTTGCTACAACCAATGATCCTTTTTTAATTCATTGATCTTATCTTGGTATGGCTTTATGTCCAATTTCACTTCCAACTTTAATAGGGGTTGTGAAGGGTTAACAACACTCAAACTAGGCTGCTCTTTCTCAAGTTCTTTCTGCAACTCCTTTTCTAGGTCCTAATTATCTCCTAATTTACCATCTGATCTGATCTCTGAGTTTGAGCCTCCAACTTCTCTGAAGAGTCCAAGCTTGCTTGCTAGAGCCACCATGAGGAGGGACATATTGTGAGATATGTCAACGAATTTCTCTTCTATCCTCAAAAACATCCCCTCCATTTGATCTTCAGGGTTGTTATGAATAGACTTGTCAACCATGGCTAGGGTTATATGACTTTCTTCTTAAACCAATTATTTTATCCCTACAACTTTCCACAAATACACCAAGAAAAATTTCTCTAATAAAAATATGATCTGTAAACTATCATGGATATTCCACTAGAACAATTGATCACATTAGATCTACCAAATAAAACTGAAATCTACACTATGAAGGTTAGATTCCTTTAGATTCTAGAATATTTAGTTATGAATTTTTTGTTTATGTATGAAATAGATAAAATGTAGAAAATAGAGAAAAATAAAATTAAATCACACACCATCCACAAAATAACACAAATATTTTCTCTGGGAAACCCTTACAGAAGAAAACTAAGCTATAAGGTGAGGTCACTCTACTCTCTTTTCTCTGGTATGGAAATAATGCAAGTACAAAGGAGAAGACATTCTTTATGGAGTTACCTAAGACCCGTGGCATGTTAGGATGCTACAGAAAATTAACCCCCTCTATTATTCTTTCCAATTACCCACTCCCAATTTTTCTACTCTGCTATGGAACAAAATATAATAATATAGAATGGAATCCCTTCTCCTACTAGCAGTGCCATATTTAACATATCCCGATAGCCATCTATGGGTAGTGTTCTGATTTCCTCAACCCTTAATTGTGATAAGGTTTAGGAACTTCTAGACTCTTCTTGAAATTACATTCTTGTCTATAACCATATGCGTGAGTAGCGAGTGCATGGAATCCTCTCGTACCATGGTGGTCAACATGGTAGTTCGATTTGTGGGAGTCATAAATTTTGCATGCAAGCTTTGATTGATGAATTTTTTGCACCATTTGAAAAGTCTCGATTTGTAGAGTAATGCCACAAGATAAATGCCACGGATATAAATTTTTGACCCCAAAAAATGTCGTTTGATGCCTCAAAATGGCTTCGAAAGGTTTCAAGCTCCAATTTTCCAAAGTGGGACCTGCCATTAAAATGACCCTAAAAGTTTAATCCCCCAATTTGTTTTACTTTGAAAGAATCAATATATATGACAAATAATATAATGTTCAAATCTGGATCAAGAGTTAAATGTTGCATTTGATGTAAATTTGGGTTGAACAATACCTAATAAGAGGAATGCTACATGTGGATGGTTGTTGATACTTTCATGCTTATTTGAAATTTAATAGCCCACACCATGGGCTTTGTTGGCCATTTATCAATTTCTTTTATCAACTTGTTGAATTAAAACATGCAAATATTATTTGATGGTGCTTGCAACATAAAGGGTATGCCTAGTAGCTTAAATATCTAGTCAAAATGAATCCAATATCAACCTTGATCTACAAGACAAAAATGCATTCCCTATTGGATATGTCTGTAGAATCACATTTTATCCCATTGAATCTTAGAGATAGCAACATCAAATAAATATAGAGGTAATCCATAATGTTCTCCATAGAAGCTTGGTCATTCATGATAAATATGAAAAAATGAGCTCGAGGGCAGTTTAATCATTTGGCCAAGAGAGATATCTTTAATTAAGAATTAACCCACATACCGATCAATGAAATAGCTTGAGGTGTTTCCATAACATTAAGGAAAGTGACCAAAAGAATCCCATGTCAGATAGACTTTAAAGTCCTTACATCCTTTGAATTTCCTCTATCAATAAATATATAAACTACTTAGCTTCTAAAAAGAGAGTTTCATACAATAAATATGAGGGATAAAAAAAAATAGAATGAAAAACCAATGAACTTTGTTTATATTTTCTCAAATTCAACTTTGATGAAATCACAAAAATAAATACCAAGACATCAATCCCACACTCTACCTCTTATATTTTTAAAACACTATTAACAATGAAACATATTTAAATCCACTCCTTTCATAAATCTGTTTGGTTTTAAGTAAACAATATTCCTTTCATAAACCTGTTTGGTTTTAAGTAAACAATATTAAAAAAATACCAAAAGTAAAAGTCTTCACCATCACTTAACTTTTCCTTTAAGAACATCCATTTAATATCTTATGTGTGCATGGAATGTATCTTCATTTTTTTTCATATCACATTTAATTGGGATATAAATACCAAAACATCAATCCCACTCTCTATCCTCTTATATTTTTAAAACACTATTAAAAATAAAATGAAACATACTTAGATCCACTCCTTTCATAAACATGTTTTTTTCTATGTAGACAATCTTAAAGAATACCAAAATAACTTAAGTTTTCCACACCTTTTATAAACATGTTTTGTTATATGTAGACAATCTTAAAGAATACCAAAATAACTTAACTTTTCCTTTTAGAGCATCCACTTAACATCTTATGTGTGCATGAGATGTATCTTCATTATTTTACATATCATGTATAATTTGGTAAAATATCACACATAATATAAAACAAAAATAGGTAAAATCAATTATATTTGACAACGAGACTGGATTTAAAAAATGAAAGATAAGTAATTTGTAGAATTAAAATAAATCTAGTAAAACTAGACAAGTTATAAATTGTATCATACTCTTTGTGATCAACAAAGATAGATTTGTATCATCTTTGTTATAATTAATTTATTTGTCTTGTTATGAAGACTAAAAATATTTTATTTGTNTAGAAGTGTGGACTGATTTGCTATAAAAGTGTTGTATACATATCATATTTTTATCCTAGGTATTTGTATTCTTCTTATTGTAACCCCTCAAAATATGCACCAAATTCCTATTGACTACTTTTGTCTACCCATATATCTATGGATGGAATGTTGTAGAACTCTTGATCTTAGTATGGATCTTCTCCCACAATCTATTCCATAGGGAATTAAGAAATATGGTGTCCCTGTATGAGATGATGCTCCTTGGTATCCCAAATTGCACCCAGACTTATTCAAAGAACAAGTTTGATGCTTCCTATCCCTTGATGGTATTTTTAAAAAGGAATGAGAATGCACATTTTTCTGAACCTATCAACTACCATAAATAAATAGTCATGTCCCTTCTGCATGGTTGGTAAACCACCCACAAAATCCATGGAAAATATTTCCCAAGGTATAGTGGGTAATGGTAAGGGATGGTATAGACCTTGCTTCCTATTACTAGGTTTGTTGGTACAACAAAGTATACATCCTCTAATATACCTTGCTACATATTCTTTCATTCTAGGCATATATATATATATATATGCCTCTGCAAGTTGTAAATTGTTTTCCCAACACCAAAATGTCCTACAACCTTAGAGGTTTGGGCATATCTGATAAGATGCAAACGTTCACCTTTAGGAATACAAAGCATATCGAACTTGTAGAGTAGACCATTCTGGAAATGATATTCAACCTTGTTGTCACCTTGCTCTATATGAATTTAGTCCTTATATTTGGTAGGGTAGTTGAGGAACACCCCATGAAATACTTCAGAATGATACCAGACATGCCTTCCTCCTTGCATTATGATTTCTCTCATGGCATACCCACTTGCACCTATCTCCACTTCGAAGGGATTCTACAAGTTTGGTAGTGAGATCACTGGTGCTTGAATAATACTTATTTTCAACTCATCAAATGCCTTTTGTTTATTCCCCCCCCACTAGAAAATATTACAACATGTTGTTATTGTGTGGATTGGTGCAACTACTATTGAAAATGAAGATATGAAATTCCACAAGTACTATTCTATCCCAACAAATATATCCTGAATTTTTTTCAATTTGTAGGAAATGGCCATTTCATGATGGCATCCATATTTGTGGGATCTATCTTGATCTCACCTTCACTTATCACATACCCCAGATACACCGAATATTTCTTATTAAACTCACATTTCTTGATATTGGCCAACATTGAGTGCTTCTTCAGGGTCTCTAACACCTGCATAATATGTGAGATGTGCTCCTCCTAGGTAACACTATAAACCAGTATATCATCAAAATAGACAGTAACAAATGAATTTAGACAAGGGTGTAAAAAATCATTCTTTAGTCTCGTAAATGTAGTTGGTGTGTTCCATAAACCGAATGGAATAACCAATCACTCATACAAACCTTTCCTTGTATTGAAGGTAGTATTCCATGTATCTTCTTCTTTGAATCGTGCCTCATGATATCCCGATTTCAAATCCATAATAGCGAAGTACTTGGCATGTTGCAACTAGTCCAACATATCATCGATCCTAGGAATAGGGTAATGATTCTTTAGTGTAATCTATGACCTATAATCAATACATATTCTCCAAGTCCCATCCTTCTTGGGAACAATTATGATGGGTGACCCACAAAATGAGGCACTTGGTCTAGTCACACCCTACTCTAATATTTGTTTCAATTTCTTCTTTACTTCATTTCCTTCCAGAAAAAAATTTCTATACAACCCAATATTTGGCAAGGGGGAGTATGGAAATAATTGGATTTCATGCTCCACCTCCCTCTTAGGTGGTATCCCTTTAGGCTCCTGGAACACTCCCCTGTATTCCTTTAGAAACTCCAATTCATGTTTCTACTCCTTAGTACACAGTTCCATTGATGTCTTTAATTTTAACAACTCTTCACCATAATTATTTTTCCTTAAGAAAAGTAAAACAAATTTCTTGTTAGAACTGATCAATTTCTTAGCTTGATTGGCACTTACAAGTGAAACTTTTCATTTTCCTTTGTGCACATTGATGATGAAGGATTTACCATCCTTGATGAGGTGGTATTGTTTGGATCTCATCATGAATAACATCCCTCACATACATGTAGGGGATTCAAAACACTAATCCACATACATCTAGTGGTACTACATCCAATTCTACTTCACTTACAAAATCAACAATTTCAACAAATGTAGTCTTGAACTTCTTTGTTACCTTGATATTTTCATCCTTGTTTACCCAACCCAATGGATGTGGGCTAGGATGATCATGAACCTCCAATCAAGGCTTGCTAACTAGATCCACTCCTATGGGATTAACGTATGAACCATAGTCAAACAAAACATATATCTTGGTCTTCTTGACCCAAATCTTGATGTGGAAGAGCTTGTCCATGTCCATCTCTTCTTGGTGATGAAGGCGACTCAGATTCACTTGTTTTTTCACAAATGTGCATACAATATTTTCATTGACATCAAAACTACTTTCAACCTAATTGTTGGAATCTGTGAATAGAAGGTTCTTTTTCTTTTTTGTCCTTCTTGTGGTTCTTCGAGTTTATATATAGATGTAGTTTCCAACAATTATCATTAGTGTGGCCATTAATGTTGCAATGATTGCAATAGTTATTGGGATCTTTGCACTGATCTCTAGTGGTTATTGTCTTCTTATCTTTTCCCCATTTCCACTTCTTCTTCCCCTCCTTGGGAACTCCCTAGTACTCTCTCTGCTTAGAACCACTTGGATGCCCCTTCTTTTCACCTATGTTTTTCCAGGTGCTATAACTATACACATGACTCATCCATTTTCCTTGGATTAAATAACATCACATGCTTTCGTAGATGACTATGTAAAACCTCCAGATACTTGAGGAGTACATATGGGTTATTGGGAGAGATACCCAACATGGCAGCCATATTTATGAACTTAGTAGTGTACTCTTGTACACTCTTCCCCCCACCTCTGCATGAATTACCACTAGATACATTGGTCCTCTACATACTCGATAGGGTAGACTTGAGACTTGATGAGGCTTTTGAAGTCCTCCCACCTAGTTACTGGAAGATCACACTCTAGCCTAAGTGTTGCCATATGGATTTCCGACTAGGTTAAACCATGGCCCTCTAAATTCAATCTAGAAAATGAAATATTTTTCTCTTCATCTATATGGTGAACATTAAAATAAAATTCGAGTTGCTACAACCAATGATCCTTTTTTAATTCATTGATCTTATCTTGGTATGGCTTTATGTCCAATTTCACTTCCAACTTTAATAGGGGTTGTGAAGGGTTAACAACACTCAAACTAGGCTGCTCTTTCTCAAGTTCTTTCTGCAACTCCTTTTCTAGGTCCTAATTATCTCCTAATTTACCATCTGATCTGATCTCTGAGTTTGAGCCTCCAACTTCTCTGAAGAGTCCAAGCTTGCTTGCTAGAGCCACCATGAGGAGGGACATATTGTGAGATATGTCAACGAATTTCTCTTCTATCCTCAAAAACATCCCCTCCATTTGATCTTCAGGGTTGTTATGAATAGACTTGTCAACCATGGCTAGGGTTATATGACTTTCTTCTTAAACCAATTATTTTATCCCTACAACTTTCCACAAATACACCAAGAAAAATTTCTCTAATAAAAATATGATCTGTAAACTATCATGGATATTCCACTAGAACAATTGATCACATTAGATCTACCAAATAAAACTGAAATCTACACTATGAAGGTTAGATTCCTTTAGATTCTAGAATATTTAGTTATGAATTTTTTGTTTATGTATGAAATAGATAAAATGTAGAAAATAGAGAAAAATAAAATTAAATCACACACCATCCACAAAATAACACAAATATTTTCTCTGGGAAACCCTTACAGAAGAAAACTAAGCTATAAGGTGAGGTCACTCTACTCTCTTTTCTCTGGTATGGAAATAATGCAAGTACAAAGGAGAAGACATTCTTTATGGAGTTACCTAAGACCCGTGGCATGTTAGGATGCTACAGAAAATTAACCCCCTCTATTATTCTTTCCAATTACCCACTCCCAATTTTTCTACTCTGCTATGGAACAAAATATAATAATATAGAATGGAATCCCTTCTCCTACTAGCAGTGCCATATTTAACATATCCCGATAGCCATCTATGGGTAGTGTTCTGATTTCCTCAACCCTTAATTGTGATAAGGTTTAGGAACTTCTAGACTCTTCTTGAAATTACATTCTTGTCTATAACCATATGCGTGAGTAGCGAGTGCATGGAATCCTCTCGTACCATGGTGGTCAACATGGTAGTTCGATTTGTGGGAGTCATAAATTTTGCATGCAAGCTTTGATTGATGAATTTTTTGCACCATTTGAAAAGTCTCGATTTGTAGAGTAATGCCACAAGATAAATGCCACGGATATAAATTTTTGACCCCAAAAAATGTCGTTTGATGCCTCAAAATGGCTTCGAAAGGTTTCAAGCTCCAATTTTCCAAAGTGGGACCTGCCATTAAAATGACCCTAAAAGTTTAATCCCCCAATTTGTTTTACTTTGAAAGAATCAATATATATGACAAATAATATAATGTTCAAATCTGGATCAAGAGTTAAATGTTGCATTTGATGTAAATTTGGGTTGAACAATACCTAATAAGAGGAATGCTACATGTGGATGGTTGTTGATACTTTCATGCTTATTTGAAATTTAATAGCCCACACCATGGGCTTTGTTGGCCATTTATCAATTTCTTTTATCAACTTGTTGAATTAAAACATGCAAATATTATTTGATGGTGCTTGCAACATAAAGGGTATGCCTAGTAGCTTAAATATCTAGTCAAAATGAATCCAATATCAACCTTGATCTACAAGACAAAAATGCATTCCCTATTGGATATGTCTGTAGAATCACATTTTATCCCATTGAATCTTAGAGATAGCAACATCAAATAAATATAGAGGTAATCCATAATGTTCTCCATAGAAGCTTGGTCATTCATGATAAATATGAAAAAATGAGCTCGAGGGCAGTTTAATCATTTGGCCAAGAGAGATATCTTTAATTAAGAATTAACCCACATACCGATCAATGAAATAGCTTGAGGTGTTTCCATAACATTAAGGAAAGTGACCAAAAGAATCCCATGTCAGATAGACTTTAAAGTCCTTACATCCTTTGAATTTCCTCTATCAATAAATATATAAACTACTTAGCTTCTAAAAAGAGAGTTTCATACAATAAATATGAGGGATAAAAAAAAATAGAATGAAAAACCAATGAACTTTGTTTATATTTTCTCAAATTCAACTTTGATGAAATCACAAAAATAAATACCAAGACATCAATCCCACACTCTACCTCTTATATTTTTAAAACACTATTAACAATGAAACATATTTAAATCCACTCCTTTCATAAATCTGTTTGGTTTTAAGTAAACAATATTCCTTTCATAAACCTGTTTGGTTTTAAGTAAACAATATTAAAAAAATACCAAAAGTAAAAGTCTTCACCATCACTTAACTTTTCCTTTAAGAACATCCATTTAATATCTTATGTGTGCATGGAATGTATCTTCATTTTTTTTCATATCACATTTAATTGGGATATAAATACCAAAACATCAATCCCACTCTCTATCCTCTTATATTTTTAAAACACTATTAAAAATAAAATGAAACATACTTAGATCCACTCCTTTCATAAACATGTTTTTTTCTATGTAGACAATCTTAAAGAATACCAAAATAACTTAAGTTTTCCACACCTTTTATAAACATGTTTTGTTATATGTAGACAATCTTAAAGAATACCAAAATAACTTAACTTTTCCTTTTAGAGCATCCACTTAACATCTTATGTGTGCATGAGATGTATCTTCATTATTTTACATATCATGTATAATTTGGTAAAATATCACACATAATATAAAACAAAAATAGGTAAAATCAATTATATTTGACAACGAGACTGGATTTAAAAAATGAAAGATAAGTAATTTGTAGAATTAAAATAAATCTAGTAAAACTAGACAAGTTATAAATTGTATCATACTCTTTGTGATCAACAAAGATAGATTTGTATCATCTTTGTTATAATTAATTTATTTGTCTTGTTATGAAGACTAAAAATATTTTATTTGTATTTTATTTGTGTTGTAGTTAAATGATTTGGAATAATCTTTGTTATCAATACTAACATTAAATTATTTTGTGTGGTAATTAAATGATTTGGAATAATCTTTGTTATCAACGATARCATTAATTTATTTGTGTGGTAGTTAAATGATTTGTAAATATAACATCTAAAACGTTATCTAAACTTTTGAGGCTGCGTGATTTATTTAGAGAATGTGAGAAGGATTTTGTGAAAAGAAACTTAGCGTTTGATTAAAAAAATAGAGTATTTAGATTAAATATTTATGTATTTAATTTTTTTAAGGTAAATTTAATTTTTGGTGATAGAAATTTTAAATTTCACTTTTGAAATTTATCAATGGAAGTTTTTTGGGCTATGCCATTTTACTTTGGTATTAGGGAAAGTTTTATGGGCTATGTCATTTTACTTTGGTATTAGGGAAGTTTCATGCGTTGTGTCATTTCACTTTGTTATTGAATATAACTTAAAAGCATAATTAAAAGAAAAATAAAAATATTATTATAATATCTTCATAGTTGAGCTTAATTTCATTTTATTATTAAATATAATTTAAAAAAATAATTAAAATAAAAATAAGAAAAAATAAGAAAATACTATTATAATATCTTCATAATTTATTATAATATCTTCATAGTTTAGCCCAGTCATTCATATCTTCATAAGTTAGCACACTCACTTAAACACAAGTATCATTGAATTAAAAGTTAAGACATATTATTATATTTGAACTAATCATATCTATAGCAACCTTGAGTATTAAATAAGAAAAGCAATGTGACTTCTTCATAAAGACATGGGTTTCATTAATGACTTTCATTTTCTTAGATATCTTAAGTTTGATACTTGGTTCTTTTACAATGGATTTTTAAAATGGACCTGTTTATTATAAGAAAATCATATCTATAGCAACCTTGAGTATTAGATAAGAAAAACAATGTGACATTAGCATAAAGACATGGGTTTCATTAATGACTTTCATTTTCTAAGATATCTTAAGGTTGATATTTGGTTCTTTTACAATGGATTTTTAAAATGGACGTGTTTATTATAAGAAATGTTGTAAGATAGAGAACATTGTTTGTAGTGTGTTATGATAGAAT
>JZKD02S1908415.1:28905-40188 GCA_000966675.3 Picea glauca
TATTTCTAAATGGCCAGTTTGGCAATCATGCAGGCAGTGACAGAACTGATATACTTGTTGACCTCTAATCGAAGTTTTGACCAGTAGAAATGTTTCAACATCTCCACTGTATTTTCGATGCCGAAGTGTCTTGCCACCCGACTGTAGTGGGCTTCCTAGATCAGCTTCACTTGCTCGCTTGATGGAACACATATATGGTCGAGATGACACAACAACCCATCATGAATATGGAAATTAGTGACAACTACATTTGTGCCCAACAATTGGTAGGTGGAGGTGAAGTCCAACTTTGTGTCATAGAGTTGGGGCCATCCATAGGTCTCATGGCCGCATGAGTCTAGCACCATGGTGAGTGATCTGGATTTTATGAGCAGAACAAAATGAATACAGATTATTAACAGGTGCTTAACAAAAAATAATAGAGATACAGTAAAACTAGTTTTTTATTCAATAACAAAATAAGTTGAAACTGTAAAATGCAGCGGAAACAAGCTTTTTTGGAATGGTGGTGACTTATCTCTGAGAATAGATGTGACGATAGCACGCATTCAAAATAATAAGGTTACAATGAGGATCTGAAGGCCTTTTTACAATAAGAAAGAATGCCAAAAATCCTAGACATCCAAAAACCTAACCCTAGGAAATGAAACACCAAAAGTCATGTGGGCCCCGTTTAGTTAAGTTAGTACATCAACTTCTTGGGGTCGTAACTTTGCATATGATCTCCATTTTAGGCATGTGATAGCCTAGTGGAAAGGTATCATTGAGGAGATTCATTTTGGGGTCTTAATCATGCATTCAACTATCATTGAGGAGCTTGATCCCGAAAATCTTTCATTTAGGCCCTCAAAATGGCCCTGAACGTTAAAACTGCTAAAAATAGTAAATTGCCAAAATTGTCAGAAAACTGTTTTAAGCCAGTTGGAAAAGGTGGGTGGCCACCGATATCCATCTAGATCAATCCTCCCTCCTTAGGAATAAATGGCCTCCATTTCATTGAGGTCCCCCATAAAATGAGGAAATTTCTGTTGAATTTGGCCCTGGGTGAGCCACTTGCCTTGGTGCAGGAGCTTCCCTACTTTGACGACTCGATAAAGCTGGATCCTTTGTTGTCAATTTCCCTTGATCTGTCTTTCCACAATATTATCATTGGATTCCTATTGTAGGAAGTCGAGTTTGAGATATGTTGGTGCCATTTGTTCTACTACTTCTGAGGTGTCCAATAATGGTGGGAAATAAGGGCGAAGGAGATCCACGTTGAACACTGGGTGCAAACCAAGGAAAGGAGGAATGTTGATCTCAAAAGAATTATCCCCCATGGCCTTGGTGATAGCGTACGACCCATAAAGGAGTGGGTGATGCTTCCGATGGGGTTCTGTAAGGCATTCTTTCTACAAGTACAACCAAACTTTTCCACCCACCTGAAACTTATGCAGCACCCGATGTTGATCATGGCATCGTTTGTACTTGTCATTGGAATTCTGTAGGATATCCTGAACCTGTTGGAGGATATGCTAGATTATCTCAATGAAACAGGTGGCTTTGTCAGCTTCAGTTGGAGCAGGAGATGAGTCGGTCAAGGCGATCGCAAGGGGAAGTGAAAAATCTGTGGGTCCCAATGGTTGGAATCCCAACCCCACTTGAAAGGGGTTATGTTTGGTTGAGCTATGCATGGATCGGTTGTAGCTATGCTAGATATAGGGAAGTCTCTCATCCCATGTGCGAGGGTGCTTTGAATTATACATGCGAAGGATATGTGAAATCATTCAATTTACAACCTCGGTTTGGCCATCTGTCTGGGGGTGGAAGGTCGTGGATTTGGTGAGCTTGGTGTCCAGTAGTGACCATAGGTCGACCAAAATGTGCTAAGAAATCGACTATCCCGATATGAGACAATGGTTTTTGGAATTCCAAAATGTACCCAAACTCATTCAAAGAAGAGCTTGGTAGTGACCTCTGCTATGATACCCTTCTTGCAGACAACTAGAATCGCCATCTTAGAAAAGCGATCAACAACCACAAAAACACAGTCATTTCCCTGCTTGGTGGATGGGAGGCCTAAAATGTAGTCCATTGATATGGATTCCTATGGCCTATCAGGAGTAGGAAGAGGGGTGTACATGCCTTGTTTCTCAGTGGTCGGTTTGGCAATAGCCTAGGCAGCGAAGGACCTGATATAATTGTTGACCTCCCATCGAAGTTTTGGCCAATAGAAATGTTTCTGTAGCATAGCCACTGTCTTTTCAATGCTGAATGGTCCTGCCACCCAATTGTAGTGGGCTTCCCATATCAACTTCTCTTGCTCACTTGATGGAACACAAATATGGCCTAGATGACACAACAATCCATCCTAAAGATGGAAATTATCAACAACTGCATTTGCACCCAACATTTGGTAGGTGGTGGTGAAGTCAGGGTTTGTCTCATAGAGTTGGGGCCATCCAAATGTCTCATGGTCGCAAGAGTCTAGCACCGTGGTGAGTGCCGCGACTGGCGGTCTGCTGAGGCAATCAACGACGTGATTGGTGCTTCCTGTGTGATAGTCCATTAGAAAGGTATCATCGAGGAGATTCATTTTGGGGGTTCAATTATGCCTTAGACTATCATTGAGGAGATCGATCCCGAAAAACCTTCATTTAGGCCCTCAAAATGGCCTCGAAAGTTAAAACTGCTAAAAATAGTAAATAGCCAAAATTGTCAGAAAATTGTTTTGAGCCAGTTGGAAAAGGTGGGTGGCCACCAATATCCATCTAGATCAGTGAGTGTCGCAATTGGTGGTCTGCTAAGGAAATCAACGATGCGATTGGTGCTTCTCATTTTATACTTGATGTTGAGGTGGAATTGCTGCAAGTACGTGGACCACTTCTGATGGAAATCATTCTGCAATTGGTGTTGTGTCTACATGAAATACATTGGCTTATGATCAATGTGGATGACTGTCTCCTTCCCAATAATGTAATGTCTCCACTAGCGGAAGGCTTGCACAATGTAGTGCATTTATTTTTCATAAGTAAGGTACTTATGAACATCATCTGATAGTGTCTCACTATGATAGGCTACAGGGTGGCCATGCTGAGTGAGAATGATGCCCACAACATAGTCTAAAGGATCTGTCTTGATCTCAAAGGGATGTTGTAGGTCTGGTAGTGAAAGTATTGGGGTTGAGCACAAGTTCTTCTTAAAATCATCAAATGCTTGTTGTTGGGACTAACCCCACACAATTTTTTTCTTTCCGCCACCCCTGGTTACTTGACTAAGGGCCCATGCAATATGGGAAAATCCCAACATGAATCTGCGGTAGAAATTGGCAAGGCCCAAGAAGATCTGAAGCTTAGTGAGTGTGGTTGGGGTTAGTGAATCATAGATGAGTTGGAATTTGGCTATATACACATGTATGCCATGTTGATCAACAATGTATCCCAGGTAATGAACCTTGTCCATGCTAAAGGATCATTTTTCCAAGTTGGCATATCATTGGTGCTGCCGTGAGGTGTGCAAAACCTGTTGAATATGCTGCAAGTGTTCTGCCCAAGTCTTGTTGTAAATGAGGATGTCAGCCAGATACACCACTATAAAAGTAATGGTGAATGGTTGTAGGATATCATCCATCATCCTCATGAAAGTGGTTGGAGCATTTTTCAAACCAAAGGGCATAACCAACCATTCAAACATACCTTCCTTTGACTTGAAGGAGGTCTTCCATACATATGTCTATTCTATTGGGACCTGGTGCTAGCCAGACTTCAGATCAATCTTACTAAAGTATTTGGCCCACGTGAGTTGATCAATGAGGTTGTCGATTCAGGGAATCAGGTATCATTTTTTGAATTTGATTTTATTCAAGGCCCAATAATCAATGCAAAGTTGTTGGGTTCCATCTTTCTTCTGTACCAGCATGATTGGGATCCTGCAAGGTGATGAGCTGGGAAATATGTGCCCCTTGTGGAGCAGTTCTTGGATCTTCCACTTGATCTCCTCGTTATTGAACAAAGAGTGGCGGTAGACTTTCCCATTGGGAAACGATGCACTATGGGTCAGATTGATGGGGTGCTTGACCTGATAGTGCAGAGGTACCTTGGTGGGTGAGGAGAAGATATTTGAGTATTCTTCCATGACCTTATCCACTTGCTTCTTCTATGTGGAGAGGTCAGCTACAAAGACCCTAGATGTGGCTGCAATCTTTCGCTCATTATGGAGTGAATCACTAAGAATAAAAAACTCCCTGTCTAAGTGATGACCTTTTTGCATTTCTTGGAAGAGACCAAGGAAATAACACTGGGTGGGACTGACTCAGGTATCCTGTACAATTTCTTGTTCAAAGTAATAATAACACTGTGATGCTTATACTCATATACAACATGACATTTCCATAAATATGGTTGGCCCAAAATAACATTACAAACTTTGAGAGGGGAAACATCACACAATACCTCATCTTTGAAGGGCTTGATTTTGTATGTCAGGCAACATTGTTGGCTAGTGCAGATGTCGCTTCCTTGGCGGAGCCATCCGATGGTGTAGGGATAAGGGTGTGACGTTGTCGAAAGGGAGATTCTCTTGACAACCTCTGCTGAGATGAGGTTCTTCCGACTACCACTATCAACGATGAAGTGCAACATGGTACCCTTCGCCCACATTTCTGAATGAAAAAGGAACTTACCTTCCTCTGGCTCATCTAGTTCACTGAGCTGGAGCTTGGTGGTAGAAAAGGTAGCACTAGGTTCTGCGTCTGTGATCCGTCTCCCCCTTTCTGGTTCTGACTCATAGTCAGAACCTGCATCTAATTCAAAGGCTTTCACCTCATCCACTAACGAATGCTTCAAGCGACAATCAACAATGTTATGCTAGGGGATCTTATAGAAGTCGCACCACTTCCCAATATCTTTCTTTGTCTTTCCAGTGTCCTTGTTTTCTTATGGCCTGGACTGGTTGTCCTAAGGTTGTTCGTATTTTCTTTGTACTTTGTTCTTCGGGTTGGGGATTCCCTTTCCTAACTTTTGCTGTGAGAGGTTCCTAGGCCCAAATTGCCACGTCTTTTGTTTGAGATTTTGCTCGATTTTGATGTCATATCGGTAGGCCACGCCCAAGGATGAGATGTCCAAAACATCCATTTCGTCTTGGATGTATCTATGTAGACCACTGCGATACTTGAGCACTAGATGACTCTCAAAATATTTGATTCCCAGCTTGGTGCGCAAGGTATGGAAGATATTTGTGAACTCAGGCACCTCTTGGTCTCTTTCCTACCATAGCGTGGCCCATTTTGTGTACAAGTCATCATAACTTCCAACAAGGTAGTATTGTTCCTTCATAGAATCTCTGAAGGACTCATAGGTGATTGCGACTGTAATGATGAGGGTTCCTTAGTTTCCTTTTTCTCACAAAAACTTCCCCACCAATATTTGACATGGGGGATGAATTTGAGGAGTGCAAAAGTAATCTTTTCTCTATTCGAGAAGTTATGGACATAGAAATACCCTTCTAGTAGATTCAACCATTTGTCTACCATTTCTGTGTCTATCTGAACTTCAAATATAGGAATATCAAAGTTGATTTGTACCTTGAAGGGGACCACGCCTCCATTTGAGGAAGATGCATCACTTGTTGGTAGTCACCAAAGGATTTGCAAAAAACTATCCATCATTTCATTCCTATGTTGTGTGAGGGATTCCTCGAGCAACATTTTGAAGGGATATCTTGTCCCGTCGTCTTTCTTTTGCTTCTTCCATGAGATTTTGTTTGGGCATGTGAGAGATTTTTTCCTCAAGAGAAACAAGCTCGAGACCCAATTCTTTGAACCCTGGCCTCGTTGGGGACATGCATTAAGAACGACAAGAAGCATATCGCTCCAATACCACTGATCTAGAAAATATTTGTAGAACAAAATGAATACAGATTAATAACAAAAGATGCTTAACAAAAAATAACAGATATACAATAAAACGGATTTCTATTCAATAAGGAAATAAGTTGAAACTATAAAATGCAATTGAAACAAGCTTTCTAGAATGGTGGTGGCTTATCTCCGAGAAGAGATGTGACGGTTGCACTCATTTGCAAGAAGATGAATACAATGAGGCTTTGAAGGCCTTTTTACAATAAACATGAATGTCAAAAACCCTAAACATCCAAAAAACCTAACCCTAGGAGATGAAGCACCAAAAGTCATGGCGACCCCATTTGTGTAAGCTAGTACATCAACTTCTCGGGGTCGTAACTTTTGCATACAATATCTGTTTTAGGCGCACGATATCCCATTGGAAAGATCTATCCGAGGAATACACATTTAGGTGCTAGTTATCAAAAGTCAATTTGATTGTGGTGATCCCTAAAAAAAATTTTTTACGTCCTCAAAACAACCCCACAAGTCAGGGACTCGAAAACTAGGGAAAAAACTGCCAAACTGGAAAACTGCCAAAATGAGCTAGCTGGAATAGGTGGGAGGCCACCGAAATCCATCTGGATCAATATGGGTCATATCCATCATTAAGAAGAGCCACTCCACCACCTTCCCAGACTACATGCGAAGGATAGGAGGATCGAATAGGTGAGGTGAGTGAAGGATCATGAGTTGAATGCGAGGACGAAACGAATCAAGTGTTGGGATAAGACAAGGGAGGGAGAGCTTAATTCGCATGGGGAGGTGATGTGGGTGATAGAGGCAGATGGAAATTATTGGCAACCCGAGGGGTCGGGTGGAGTGGGGGGGCTCGGGGTCCCATCTGCGCTTTGAATGTATCCCTAACACCCCATGAGAGGGGCTATAAAAGTGCACATTACTAGAATTTTTTTTTATAATAATGCTAGTTTGAACACTCCGATTCAATATATAAAATCCAGAACGTGGTTATTGAGTCTAAATATAAACGTTGGAACTATCCTTGCTAGTCATGTCCACTTGAAATATTCATCTTGATAATCTCTATTTAATGTCTATGGAGAATTTGCATTCTACATACCCATGAACTCTATGGATAATTTCCATGCTAACTAACCATGAAATTCATTCAAAGAATGAGGTCTTCACTCATTGAACCTATGACATAACATGTGTGTTCTTGAGATATTAAAGAATACCTAAAATTTCACTATATATTAATAAATACATCCCAAAATACTTTTCTTAAATTGGAATTTCAATACGTCTTTCCAATAAACAAAACCCTTACTTGTACTATATACCCCTTTTAATACCCCCGACATGATACATGCATCCCTCCACCCCCAATGCCTACAATATATTGACTTTTTTTTCACAATTTTAAACCTCTCTTTATAAATGGATGTGATAAGATATCGGACATAACACGTGTGTTCTTGAGATATTAAACAATACCCATAATTTCACTAGATATTAATAAATACCTCCCAAAATATTTTTGTGGAGCTCGTATTTCAATACATATTTCCAATAAAGAAAACCCTTTCTCTTACTATATACCCTCGGATACTGCATTCCCCCATCCCTATACCTTCAATATATTGACTTTATTTTTCACGATTTTAAACCTCTCTTTATGAATAGATGTGATCATAAATTAGTCAAGAATAAAAAGCCCAATGAAATCAATGTTCCAAATCCTCCAAACACTTACAAATATGAACTTCCATATTCTAAATTAATAACATTGTTTCTAACAATCCCATGTTACTCATAGAACTTTACATTATTACTTAGTAATTGTAAAGAATTCCCTTTACCTCTTGTACTCTACTTCATGCTTCCATAATACCAATAAATATATAAGAAATGTCCTCATCTTTCTTCTCTCCCAATATTAAATCTATTCCTCTTCTACTCTACTTAATGCTTCCATAATACCAATAAATATTTCATTACCATATAATATAATATAATATAATATAAATAATATAATTAATTCTCCTCTCTTCCAATCTCTTATAATAAACCTCTTTTTCCTTTATACCATTTCTATGTCAATAAATATTTCATTACCATATAATATAATATAATATAATATAAATAATATAATTAATTCTCCTCTCTTCCAATCTCTTATAATAAACCTCTTTTTCCTTTATACCATTTCTATGCCTTTGTTGTGAGTACTTGAACAAGCTCTCCCCGTTCCTAAAAACATAAAACACTTTCCCAAACACAGATTCAACAGCATTACTATTAAAAATGAAAAAGAAAAACGTCCACGTTTCAGTTTATAATGGAGTAACATGTGTATGGTAATTTGTTTCATAAAGAGAATATTAATATCAAATGAAGAATACCATATTACCATCATTCTGAACACCTCCTCACCCTTCAGTTTTACTTGATATCAAATGAAGAATACCATATTACCATTATTCTGAACACCTCCTCACCCTTCAGTTTTACTTTACTCAAGTATGAGATATTGCTAGAAACCCTACTGAGCTGGCTGAGAGACACATGCTTTTATTGGCTGCGTTGTTAACCCACAATTCTTCTCTGTGGATAGCTGGGTAGCCAACTTTATAACGGTTTCGTATCAGGGAGTAATTCTATGGAAATCTAGGTACGTGAAATTGACGATACGATTCAAGTCACCCATTGGAAGACTCCTCATTCCGGAATCTGAATCGTTGAAATCATCGAAATGTCTGCTTGTTTTCGGTGGAGACGTCTCGTATTCCATCACATTTTAATATTTATGCAGTGCCATCTGAGTTCGGTTGTTGCGGTGCAGATTATTCAGAGCTTTATGGAACCAATGGATACCATATGGTCCTTAGATTTACTTCCGCGCAAGTTGCAGACTGTGCAGAGATGCATAGAAGCACAGAGACCATTCGCGCTGCACACTCCACTACCACTCCCATTCCAACAACAAACCCGACCCCAACCACAACTACAGATGAATACCATATGGTTCTTAAATTTACGTCGGCGCATGTTGCAGACTGTGCAGAGAGACATAGAAGCACAGGGATGCAACTTAGGGTTGAGGGATTTTTCATGGCACATGCTGCGGTTTATGGAGAGGGTAGCACGAAGGAATGCCATATGGTCGAGGGATTCTGTTTGTCTCACGTTGCAGAATATAGGGAGGGAAGCACAATGGAATAACATATGGTTGAAGGATTTTGTTTGGCTCATGTTGCGGACTATATGGTTGAGGGATTTTGCTTGGCTCATGTTGGAGATTATAGGGAGGGAAGAACAATGGAATATCATATGGTCGAGGAATTTTGATTGGCTCATGTTGCAGATTATATGGTTGAAGGATTTTGTTTGGCGCATGTTGCAGACTATAGGGAGGGAAGCACAATGTAATATCATACGTTTGAGGGGTTTTGTTTGGCTCTCGTTGCAGATTATATGGTTGACGGATTTTATTGGGCTCATGTTGCAGATTACAGGGAGGGAAGAACAATGGAATATCATGTGGTTTGGGGGTTGTGTTCGGCTCATGTTGCAGATTATAAGGAGGGAAGCACAATGGAATATCATATGGTTGAGGGGTTTTCTTTGGCTCATGTTGAAGATTATAGGGAGGGAAGAACAATGGAATATCATATGGTTCAGGGGTTTAGTTTGTCTCATGTTGCAGATTACAGGGAGGGAAGCACAATGGAATATCGCATGGTTGAGGGGTTTTGTTGGATGCATGTTGCAGAATATGCTGAGCCGAGCAAAGTATTCTTTGAGGTATGTTCTTGGACGCATTCCCCTTCCACCAGCCCCGCCGCCACCACCTCCTCCTCCTCCCCCGCTACCGCCCCCGCCTTCTTCCCCGCCACCGCCGCCGCCGCCTTCTTCCCCGCCACCGCCACCGCCCCCGCCGCCTTCTTCCCCGCCGCCGCCGCCGCCAACCCCAAGACCAAAAGGACAAAGAAGACGAAGAATCAGAGGAGGAAGGAAAAGAAGACGTAATAGGAAAAGTGGAATAAGAAAATACTGAGAATGAAGATGAAACAGAAGCGCCTGCCTAGCGCCAACAATGGTATATGCTGTTTTTGGGCATTCATCTAATGTTACTGAGTCAATGGAAAATTATTCAGTTGCTATCCGAAACCATATGTGCATTGTTCTTAATGAGTTTCTGCACTAAAAAATACAGAGAGTATAACATATGTTTTCGTGTTCTCTTCTTTTAATTTTGTTTCCATAAAACTCCCCTTTTTAATTTGTATGGATAATACGTAAGACTTAGCATGATAGAAAGAAAGTGCACTTTAACACATGATTATTCTTAATAAAAAATCCAAAACGTTTCAGTTGTGATGGCATACATTTTATTACCAAACAAGATTTTCATATACTCAATTTTATAACAAATAACAGAACTATATCAATTTCAATTTTTATAATAAATAATAGACATCAATTCTTGGTCATCCACAATTTAGGAAAGAAGAAACCAAATTTATATACTTGACTCACACATGAAATTATGGAAGTCTGTTGGATACATATTGTCTAAGGAGTGCTACATTGGACCTCTATGCAATGTCTAATGAATGCTACATTGGATCTCTATGTAATAAATTGAGAGATCAATTCTTTCTGAGGAATGATGGTGTAGAATGTTCATAGTAAAATTACTAAATCCAAATTGTGTAATATGATTATCTATGAAAAAAAGGGAAATGATTATGAAAATTTAAATGCTATTGTTGAGTTTTATAAGGGAAAGGTTGAAAATCTTAATAATGGGTTGTCGTCACAAATAGCATCAAATAACATCATATGGAGGTGACCAACAAAGGAAAGATCAACATCATAGAAAATAAGAATAAATGAGAAGGGATTTTTAGAAATTAAAGCATGACAATAACAAATGGACCATAATTGTGAGAGTGATGTTCATGAATGAAACTTTATTCAATAAAAGAAGTTTCACACTTATCATGTAAGAACTCATAAATTATTATTTAGAATTATTTATCCATTACTTATTCCTTGTGAATAAATTTTTCAATTATTAGGTGAGGAAGTTGTAAAAATTATGGAATCATAATCATTTTATTTATATGACATCTTATTACACATTACCTTAACTATATATGAAAAAGTGAAACTATGTAATGCAATGATTGTTATCACTTGTTTTTAATTTATGGTATTTCTTCAATTTTGATATATTTTGCAATGTATGCCATAGTAATATAATATATGCACATAAAAAAATGTTGACAACTATGCATTAATTTTGGATTAATGATATTAAATATGCACATTAGAAAATAATTCAAAATATGGAAATCCAAACACACATTGTAGCAATTTGATATTGACAATTTTGGAATCAAAATTAACACTTTCAAATTTAAAAATTCACACTT